>JADRCD010201564.1:72531-86717 GCA_019843815.1 Montemys delectorum
ATCATCATCATCATCATCATCATCATCATCATCATCATCATCATCATTTGGAGACTACTAGACTGTAACTCTTTCTATAAAGCTCATGTACTCACACTCCTTTTTTCTACTAATGTCTGGGATTATTCTAATTTTAACTGCCTAAGATGGTATTTTTGTCTTTCCCTATGCTGTAAGAGCAGCCATAGACACTGAGTCACTCCTGAGTGGTGTAGCCTATACTTTCCTTTAGGAGGTCATTAAACCTCTTGATCATGCAAGAGTTTTTACTTAAATGCTCATTTTAGGAGATGTAAAAACTAAAAAAATATGCAAAAGTAAAAACTTCCTTTTAGTTTTATTTGTTGTGGTATTCGCATATTGATAAACTCTTCAAATGTCTGTGTTCAGATATTGTACTGCGCTCAGTGTGCCGTACCATAACTTATTTTATTATATTATCTGTTGATGATGCCTTCATGTCAAGTCATAACTTTGCACCATTGATTTGAATGGTTTTATTATATACTAACATGTGTCTATCTTGATCTTTTACAATTTAGCCTTTAATCTAGAATCTTCAAGTATTTTCTTGTTAACAAAGCAAACACTATTGACAGCTTAAGTTTCTTTTGCCTCCAACTAGCTATTTTAGATAAATGACTAGAGATAGAATTGTTGAGTAAGTTAGTCAGCTTTTGTTTACTTGACACAAGCTAGGGTCATCTTGGATGAGGGAAACACAATTGAAGAAATGCCTCCCTCAGATTGGCTGGTGAATATGTCTAGGAACCATTTTCTTGCTTAATGTCTGGGGTAAGAGGACTCAATCCATGATGACTAGTACTGATCCTCATCAGGTGGTCCTGGGTTATGTAAGAAAACAGTCTGAGTAAACCATATACACAGCAAGAGAATGAGAAAAATTCCTCATGGCCTCTGCTTCAGTTCCTGCCTCACATTCCTTCCTTGGATTCCCCCCATGATGAACTGGCAGTCCAAAAAGTACTTTCCTTCTCAAGTTTATTTTGGTCAGTGTTTTTCTCAGTAAAGAAAAGCAAGCTTATATACTGTATGAGTATATACTACTTCTAGCCTTGGGATTGAATTCAAGCTCTTGCTGGGGTTAGACAAGCACTACATCATGTTATCACATCCTAATCCAGTCTGCTCTTAAGTTTTTCTTTCTTAGATTTTTTAAAATTATTTTTTGTGTATAAGTGTTTGGTCAGCATCTGTGCATGTCTGCTGGCTGCAGAAGCCAGAAGAAGGCATCAGATTCTTTGGGACTGGAGTTAGTGATAGTTGTGAGCTGTCGTGTGGGAAATGAAATTAAACCTTGTTCTTTGTACGAGTATCAAGTGTTTTTTACCACTGAGATAACTGTCCAGGTGCATGTACTTTTTATTATGTATTTCAGGAGTGATGTCAATATTAGTAAACTACTGTAAATTAAGTTGCTCATTTCTTCATATATTTACACAAACCAAACATTTAAAATACGTATGTGATTACCTTCAGACTTTTGACTAGTGATGAGAGAGAACATATTCTGCTGCTTGCACCTTGGCTGTATCTTCTGTTTTAAAAATTATCTGTTAATATGATATCTTATGTTTTTAAATGAACAAACTGCTTGTATAATAGTAAGATAATAAATATCCTTGGTAGGTCTAATTCTTTGATATAAGCACTTTTTCATGTAAATGCAAGTAAGTATATCTTATTTATTTTGTAAGTAATTTATAACAGATAAGCCAGAAAGCTATCAGAATGGTACTGGTATCTTGACTTTCTAGCCAGAGGGAAAGCAAGTGTGGCCACAGAGGGCTCATTTTGCCAAGGGTATCACAGACAATTTGGAATGCTAGGAGAAGTATAGAGTGACTGACAGAAGATATGCCTAGGTTAATCCCTAGGTAATTTTCCAAGTGTAGAGTAGAGAAAACAAAACTGTGAAAAGTGTTAAGTAGGAGTATACCATGATCATAATTCATGGTAGAAAGAGCCCTCTGGCAGCAAGTGGAAGATTGATTCAGTGCATCTGAGACTGACTACAGACCAGTCATTAGGCTCTTACAACAGGCAAGAGCAAAGGTAATTGAGTTCTGTTTGAAATTTTGTGCGGAGGCAACTCTTTGGCTGTTGGAAGTAATGAGAAGAGCCTCAGGTTTGAAAGCTCTTACTTGTGATTAAACAGGGATAGTGGGGAAAAAAAGGCCTTAGGATTCTTCTCACTGAATTTCTACTAGTTACTGAGAAGAAGCCTAGACGTGGGAACGGAGTGGGCGGGAGGATAATGAATAAGACAGCAATAATAAGGTGTTGATTCTCTCTCCTTACCCATGAAAATCACTGAAAATAATCCAAAAAAATTCAAAGGGTAACATCTCACCCTCTTAGTAATTGAGATTTGCCATCATTTTCTTCTCTTGATGATTTTACAGTATTTTGCTACATTATCTGTAGTCAGTCATTGGCCCTTTATGATCTCCTGGGAAACTGCAACCAGCAGATTACCCTGTGGTACCTAAAATGAGGCTTTGCTGACTTGGATACCAGAAATTATATTCATCTTTCCTAATTGTACCATTTCTAAATTACTGACCTTTTAGTGGGTCACCATATTATCTGGAACTCACAGTTATGACTGTCTGTGTCAGTAACAGGCAATTTCTATGGATGGAAGGTGCCTAAATAGCATCTTCATTTAAGTAGTAACTTCAGTGATTATCCACTAAATATTTACTGTTTTTTTTACTTGTGATTTTATGTAGGTTTTTCTTTTTACTGAGTCCACATGAAACGCAGAGACTCAGATCCTTGTTTAAATGAACACAACTTTGACAAGCCATTTCTGAACAAAATTATATCTTATTGTTTTTCTTTGATAGGTCATAGCAGAAAATTTTTAGACTTGGAAAAAAACATTTATGGATTGAAGCTTGAAAGAGGATGACTAACTAGAACAGCCTACTACCAAAGGGTTTTGTGGGATATAGGAACTTCAGTGATGATACCAGGAGATTCTTGAGCAAATAGAGATGACTGTTCACATTCTGCAGCAGCCCTTATTGTTTGCTCAACCTTCCTAAATGCCAGCTTCAATTTTGATGGATTTTGCTTCATTGAGAATGGACTAGATTTTTCAGCACTTATATTTGTTATTTTCCACCATTTTATGTATTCTGCATTTATCATCCGAATCTCTCAAACAGAGAACCTTTTCAATTAGTTTGTCCATAGCTTTTAATTGCTACTTTATAGTTTGTTTCATGCATACTTTAGCGTCTTTAAATCGGAATTTCCCACTTCCTACACTGTAGGTTTAGAATTTTCTCTAAACCTGTTTTATTTAGGGTTTTTAAATGTTTCACTCTCCCTTCTAACCAACTGACCATAGGTAGGGGAGAAAGAAGGTTAATAGGAAAAGGGGTTTGTAGACTTCTTTAGAAGTAGTTTATTTTGGGGTTGTCAGTTCTGCTATCTGTTGTCAAGCTAGCAATAGTGCATTCCAGTCATGAACCCCAAACACAAATCAGTAGCAGTGGTACAGTCCAGGAGAAACTACAAGCCTCCAGAGAACTGACACAAGTCAGTGAAATCAGCCCGAATCACCCAGAATACCAAGAGTGGTTCTGTGGTGCATTTGTCTGAAGTGAATACCAGTGAACACCAGTGAAGAAGTGAGACCAGCAAATTGTTGAATGGCATCGCAATGGAAGAGCCCTTTTACTGTTTGTGGCATTCCATTTATTTTTCTTTCCAAACATCATGTTCTCTCTGAAGCATTTCTTCCAGCAAAACATACATGCCCTCTCGTGTGTCTGCTTCAGCAAAACATCCTCTCAAAAGACAGCTTTCCTAAAAACATCGACAAAACTGAGGTTCCAAGAAATCAGAAATTCCAATTCATCATGTAAAAGATTGGGGTGAGGGAAGATTTCTGGAGAGGCAGTTGGGGTCTATTTGTTTCTGTTGTTTTTACAGTTTTGTCTAAGGCTACAATGAGCAAAAGGAGTTAGAAACTCTGCTGGATAACATAGGTAATTACTAAATATAAGTATCAAGAAATTGTATTGAGAAAGGTAGTTTTTCCTTTTCTATTAAACACAGATTCTTTTTCATACAATATAATCTGACTACAGTTTCCCCTCTCTCTACACCTGCCAGTTCCTCCTCATATAATTTTCCATCTGGATCCATACCCTTTCTGTGTCTCATTAGAAAAGAACAAGTTTTGAAGAGATAACAACAGAACATAAGAAATTAAAAAGATAATACAAACACCATCATATCAGAGCTGGGCAAAAGAAGCCAACAGAAAAAATAAAAGAATTACATGAGAAGGCACAAGAATCAGAGACCCACTTGCTTACACACTAAAGAGTCCCATAAAATCACTAAACTGAAGCTAAAGTATATAAACAGAGGACCTGGTGCAGACCCATGTGGGCCTTGTGATTGCTGCTTCCTTCTCTGTGAGTTCATCTCAGCTTTGCTCAGTTGTTTGAGAAGGTCTTGTTCTCCTGGTTGTCCTCCATATCCTCTTTCTGTCTCCCTTGGTACTTCTGTCTTCTCTTCTATGGGGTTCCCTGGGCTCTGAGAGGGAGGATTTCATGCAGTCATCTTACTTAGAGCTGTATTCAGAGCTAGCTCTCTCTCTCTCTCTCTCTCTCTCTGCATATTGTCTGACTCCAGGTCTTTATATCTGTTCCCATTTACTGCAGGAGGAAGTTTTCCTGATGATGGCTGAACAAGGCATGTAGCAGAAGTTATTTTATCTCTACTTTTATTTTTTAGACCAGTAGTATTGTGTTGTAGTATGCTACGTCTATGGGCTATCAGTTTTTGGCCACCCAAGTGTGTCAGGTGAAGCTTCCACCTGGTGGAATAGGCTTTAAATCAGACATTGCTTGGTAACTCTGACATGGTTTGGGCCATCTTTGTCCTAGCATATTTTCCAGGCAGATCAATGGTTCTGTGCTTAGTTTGGTGTTTACATTTCTCCTTTGGAGTAACTTCACATGTCAAAGACACTACAACATGGGAGCAAATGTTCAATTTCTGTACCAGCTTATCTAAAGGTACTTTTTTGTTAAATTATTTATTGAATTAATACCCAGCTAAAATATATCTTTACATTTTAAAACATCTATCACTTATTTTATATTTGTGTGTTTGTGTATGTTTTGTGTGTGTATATGTGTGATTTTGTGCCAATGTGCACATGTGTTGGTCAGAACACAATTTTCAGGAGTCTGTTCTCTTCTTTTTCCATGTGAATCCTAAAGATTGAATTCAGGTCAGATTTGACAAGAAACACTTTTGCCTACTGAGGTAGCTTGCTGTTCTATTAGCTGCAATATATCTTTTAAAATAAAAATAAATCATATGTACTACTACTTATATTCAAAAATTATTATTATTTGTATATACCCATTGGACTTGTGTAAGTTGGAAGAAGGAAGAGTTCGTGGCAGGTACATGAAGGTTAGAGAAGACTGCTGTCCAGTTGATTCTCTCTTTTCACCTTTATTTAGATTCTGATGTTTGATCTCAGATCTTCAGAATTGCCTGGCAATTGCTTTACCCACTGAGCCATCTCACTGGCCCTCAATCGCAATATTTTCTGAGTAAAGTTTCCACATTGGTGCCTGTTGAATCTGAAGGAGAGCACAGCTCTTAAACTCATACCATCTTCAGAGGTTGTGTCAATTCAGACTGTGCTGATCAATGTAGCCAAATGCAAATTAGTGTGGGAAGAAAACAGTGAAAATCAGGGGTATGAATTAAAATGTGTTGCTGCTCATCATTCTAACTAAGAACAAGATGTGACATCTATTGTGGAACATTGTGTGAAAATGCGACATAAATGGCAAACAAGGGTGTTGATGCCACTCACGGATGGAAACTTGCTGAACACTCATTAGATGCGGAACACCATGTGCAATTATTTACTGACACACACAAGGGAATAGCACTATGCTTAAGACAAAGTTCAGAAAGATGGCTTTCATTTCACAAGATGACAAACATTGGCAATTAGTCAATACCAGACCATTTTGCATCTTTTTTTTCTGGGGACAAATTTGGAGAGATAACAGAGATTAAGGATGAAGAGGCTTTTAAGAGACAACGATAGCAAATGGATTAGATTTTAGATTTAGATAGAGCAAATGTAGTTTGACAAATTAGGACTCTAGCACAGTTTGACAGTGTCTTACTCTGAATAGTTTTTACTCTGTTATTTTCATGCCTTAGGCTGTGTCTGAGAAAAAGCAGAGATCAGGGATCTACTCAGCTCATTGTGGAGACATTAGCATGCAAATTCAAGTGGATACCAGTGCTACTGTATCATCACTACTGCCCAAAACTAGCACCAAAGCAAACTAACATGGAGTTATTTTAAAATCTGTGACATTTTAATATTTATTCATGTCAGCAGCAAAGTGTCACCAAAACATGGGAATGGTACCTTTATGGAAGATGTGGAGAAAGACGTGGATGAATACTGATTTTATGTTGTTCAGTGGAAGATTTAAACTTGATTCCAATTTTTTGGGTTATTCATAGGCTATATTTGCTTCATGTCTTTAACCAATAATTCCTTGTGAACCTATGAGTAGCTTGAGCTATGACTAGTGTCTAGACCATTACCGAGATATGATTAGACCTTACAGCATTTTAAAGAAAAAAATTCTTAGTCTCTCTCACATTACTGTCACTCAGTTTCCCATATGTCTCTAAGCTAATTTTTAATATAATTTAATCTCTTCATTTTATTATATGTAATTTAACTTTTCTTCTTCTCTTTTTAAATCTAAGTTTTAAACTGTTTTACTTTTAGATGCATCTGTCATCATGTAATTCCAGGTATCTTTGGTTTTGTATTACCATTAATGCAGACAATATTACCTCTTTGGAAAGTAAGATGTTTTCCCCATATGTATAACTGAATAAGTATGGGTGGCACAAATACATCATGCTTTAAGAATGAAAGGAGTGTGGACATTACAGGCTGAAAATACCTGTCTGTTTGTGGATGTTCTCACAGAGTTTAATTTTATACTTTTTCTGCATTAAGAGTTTACTCTCTGACTCATGCTCCTGATTCAGCAGTTCCCTAGAAATGGCTTCAATCTTTCTGAATTTGGAAACACTACTTTGAAAATAGGCAAGGAAATTGATGTAGTCTCTTTGCATATGTATCTGTATTTATTTGTAGTAGCATTATGAGCTCCCCAGATATTTTAATATTAATTATCTGTCCCATGGTTTTGATTTCTTATGTATTTGTCTGCCTCCTTAAAAAGAAATCCAAAATAACAACAAAACCCCCACCAAAACCAACAATGACAAAAAAAATCCCCCAACTTTCTTTTCCTCCACTTGCTTTTCTACACATTCCATATGAAGTTTGTTCCAAATTTTTAGAACACAGTCTACTTATTTAAGTATTAATGTTTTATGTCCTGTGATTGTAGAATCATATGTCAAGGTGATGAAAAAATTCAGGTGCCATGAGGTTTGGGAAAATTTGCTGAAGTTGAGTATTAAATTTGACCTTGAACTTTTGATGTCTTTTCAGTGCAATACATAACGGATCACATGTGTAATGTGATAGATTCCTTTTCTTGTGTTGAAACACCAAGAAATCTATAGTATTTGCTTTGGCCTGTAATTTCATATTTTAATCCATATTTCTCATGGTTCTGTTCCTTTGGACTTTGGTGAAGCTGCTCCCTCATGGGGGCCAAGGAACAGAGAGACAGAGTGAGACCCAAGGTATCAATATGCATTGGAGTATCCCTCCATCTCTTTTTGGGAGCTAGCAAACAGATAAACCAAGAGGAAATGTGAAAGTACCAATATCCACTTGAGTATGCCTCCATTACTTCTTGGAAGCCTAGGAACAGGTGGAGAGAGAGAAAGACCCAAGGTATGAATATCTATTTGAGTATGCCTCCCCATCTTCTCTTGGGACCCAAGAAACAGAGAGACAAAGATGAAGTACCAGTATCCATGTTTATCTGCCTCCATTCCCTCAACTTCCTCCATGTAGGCCCTTCTATTTTACAAGAGCACCATCATCCAGAGACCAAGCCATTAGCAGTAGGGCCTTGGGAGTATGTCACAGTTCCACATTACAACAGTATTGTTATTCACTTGATGAATTTTTAAAATATTCAGTTTAATAAGCTGAATTTAGTTTCTTTTAAAAAATGTATCTGATGGTACTGTGAGAGTACATATAACTCATTGACAATCTATCTCACTATAATAAATTCAGAAGTAATACATAAAACATACATTTATAATATTTTGGACCTCAGTTATTGCCTAATTGAATAGTCGAAATAAAATTATAAGATGAAATGTGCCTCAAAGATAATCCTGTTAAAACTTTCTATTTGTTAGAAATGGAAACTATGATTTAATGACATGAATGAGTCACTGATCTCAAAGCCCTTTGTTGGACTAGTGTGGAATACGTCTGATGTTTCCATATTATTCTATCATATTATATATATCCTAGTTAAGTACATCTCTTGCTTCTTTCTTTAGTTGAAGATGATTTAGTGAGCTTATTTCATTAAGGCATGCCGATGAACTTTAAATTTCACATTTCAAGATTCTAATCTTTGAGTAGATGAGTTAGTCACTTCACCAAATAGATTGGAAAACAAGGCAATACGTTTGGAACCCACTGATGATATACCTTAGTCAGTAAAATGCTTGTCACATAAGCACAAGTGTCTGACTTTTGACCACCATTCCCTGAATAAAAAGCTAAATTAACTGGTCTGGACTCTAATCCCAGCATTAAAGAAATAATGACATTAGACAGCCGGACTCTATTTGTTGAGCTGGCATGTCCACTGAAAAACAATGTCTTCAAGAAAGTAAAGTATATGATGATTAAAGGGAGACATGGTATTGATGTTTTACCTCCATTTTTACCTACCTTTTCATCTGCTCCTCTATTAAATATAATTTGTAAAAGTTCATAGCAAATGAATGACCCTTGTGTTGAATTCACTATTCATAAATATCTATACTGTAATTCATATATTATATAAGCTTCATTATATTAAAATATGTTTTCTTTGTTAACTTACCTAATACTATTAACAGGCTTGATGTCAGTTTTATTATTTTTTATTTACATATTTTGTTCTTGAAAACACTGGGAAAAATACATCTCCAATAGTAAAAACTGGTAATTGCAAAGTTGTTCAGCTTTTCTTTGGAAGAATGTGGTAGATGACATCTTCATTTACTGATGTTTAAAATATTTCAGATGCTAGAAGGAAGTTGGATTGCTGTATTTGAAAGAATTTTCACATTTAGTGGTTACAAGTACTTTGGAGTGAAATTGCCTGTTTTAGTGTCTGGGTGCTTTGTGTTTGTGTGGTTCTAGACAGGTTGGTTTACTTCCTCTTTGCTTGGTACCTTTGGATGATGTGTTTGTTGTTAAATTGTATCATTGCAATTTCCCCATAGAAGCTAGGGCAAAATTAACCACCTTAAAATGACTGCACAGTGGGTCTAATTGGCTCATTGCTGTGTAAGAATTCCTTTGAGTGATACTGATTGTTTCTTTTACCATTAAAAATGTTTAATATAGCTAGTGGAACAGTTAAAAATACCTGTTACTTCTTCAGAGGACTGGGTTTGGTTCTCACCACACATATCTGTCAGCTTCTAACCACTTATAATTCCAGATCCATGGAACCCAGTGCTCCCTGGTCTCTATAGGCTTCCATATACAAGTACATGAACACATAAGCACATACACACAAACACAATACACTTACACACAAATACAGAGTTAAATAAATCTTAAAAATATTTAATCAAATAATATTCCCAGCATATCTCATTTTTGAAGACTAGAAATGTATTAACAGTTCTAATATATATTAATTTCTGTGAAATTTAAATTTAGAACACTTTGGAAATGAGTATCAATGATGAAGATTTTCTTTATTTCAGCATGGTTTTGCTTACACACACAGGTCTGGTATAACTGGAAAAAATAAGAAAGTTAGAGTGATTGATTAATTTTTGGTTGTAAGAGTTGTATCTCTGTATATTTACAATTGGTTCACCCAAGTCACCATCATAGAAGAAGTTCATCAATCCCTTCTATGATTTTTAAATGCTGTGACATAAAACACAGTACTAAGAGGAATGAAAGACTTCTGTTCATATGATTAATCATGATCATTTAGCTTATTTTGAACTTGAATAGCACCTTGAATATAATGTCAGTATTTACAATATTGTTACACATGATTTTTAGTAATATCTTACTACTTGGTTATAACTGTCTCACTCCTATAGTTTTTCCACATTTTTCTCAGAGAATATATGTATTTTTCCTAACTTCATTGTTGTATAAACCATCATAGTGAAACAATATGTGGATTTATCATTCCTATGGACTATAAGTATTGTGGTTTCTCATTATTGAGGAGGAGCAGAGACTGTGGACTGAGGGATAACATAAAAAAGCCCCACAGACTCTATAACCCTTTTTAAAAATTAGACAAAAAGAATATTATGTTTGCTTTGACCCACACTATAATGAGACCATTTAAATCAGGTGACCCTATCCAGTAATCTTGATTTATCCTTGCTGTGTTTTTTCTATAAATTAGGAGTGTATTTTATTTCAAACAGTAGAAAACCCTACATAGCTACTTTACTTTTTATTTGCAATGAGATATTCAGAAATAGAATATCTGGCCCAACTGCTAAAGAGTCAAACTCCTGCCTGGTTTTGCCTTTTAATTTAGCATATGTTTTTTTTTTTTCCTCACTGTTTAAGGATGGCTCCCACACTCAGACGTCATCTTACTTATAAGCTGAAAAATTAGGGAAGAAGAAAGATCAATAGTTTACTCATGGAGATAGTTGTGTCATTTTATTCAGAAAAAGATATTTCCTAGGAAAACCTGTTTCCACTGCCTTGGTCACAACTAACTCCTTCCACCCCCTGGTCCCTACTGGATGCATTTTAGTAATTCAGTATTTTTAGCTGTACGTACATTTTTGGACTAAATAAAGATTCTCTCTTTTTAGTGAAGAATAAGGAGAGGTGGGAATGAATAATCTCACATATGAAAATGAACTCTTTCCTCAGCCGAGTTTTAAAAGTTATGCTAAAGAAATAAGATGAAAAGTGTTATTTTATATTAAATTTTCTAGCTTATTAATTTTAAAAGCCAAGTAATGAAAAAAGAATGTTGTGTTTTTCTAGTAGTACATAATTTGAGTATGAGACATAGTTAATAGAGATTACTAAATAGCGCATTATTAAACTGTGATGTTGTCAGCCTCATTGCTTGTTAAAATAAAGTAAGAACACTAACGTATGCTTTAAAACAAAGTAAAATAAAACAAAAATGACATCAAAAGCTTTTTATTAATCCATGAATATTACATATCAAATGGCATGTATGATGTTTTAAAAATAACAAATTCTATTGTATAATTAAATGGGGTTTTATTCCTGACACAAGCAGTCTGAATTTCATTAAAATTTGAGAAAAATGTACTTTCAGTATGTGATTCTCATCTATATTATTTTTACATACTGGAAAATAAACTAAAATTATTATTTACCTAATGTATAATTCAGTAAGCCTGCCAAAACCTTATATCACATACAGAAATAACTTATCAGAGGCTGCAAAAAATGGTCTATTGGTCATGAGAACTTATTGCTCTTAGAGAAGACCCAAATTAATTTGTATCATTCATCTTGGGCAGCTCACCACTATCCATAACTCCAACTCCAAGGGATTTCACATTTTCTGGCTTCCTTGGGGACCCACAAACCTACATACACACAAACACACACACACACACACACACACACACACACACACAAACACACAAACACATACACACACTTATAGATATAAATAAAAATGAATAAATCTTAAAAGTAAGTAATTTAGGAGAATTATTTTTCCCAAAGAGAAGAATATAATTTATTTAAATGTCGTGTATAATTCATATAATAAAAAGTATATGCAATAAAAATGTTGCTTAAAGAGAAGAGGATATATACTGAAATAAGCTTGAGAAGTGAGGCCAAGGTAGCCTATTCACATGAAGTGTCTCCTTAGGATACTTTTCAATTGTAAATATAATATTTTCCATTACCAAGAGCAAAGGTTGTGATGATAAGTCTTGATTGAAGCAGGTTATTGCATTTATATCTTACATGAACATATACGACATGAGTGGTGAACTCTTGTGGGTGCTCAGATAGCTTCTTTTAGATTAAGAGAAACCTGGACAGCTGTAAGAAGTAAAGTGTGTGTAGGATAATTTCAATATTACATCATTAGGCTTCAATTGCTCATCTTCATTTTACTTTTTGACAGTATGTCTATCTTGAGTTAGAAAATTTAGTTAATTCAAGTATAGTCTTATTCCTAAAGTGCAGGTGAAATAAATAAGATAAGTCAAATTATTTAATTGGCTATATTTTAAATATATATCACTAGTACTGTCTGTTTAACTAAATAATGATATCTACATAGTAATGTCTGATATGCCTGTTGCCATTGTGTTATTATTTCAAATAGGGGACAAGGACATTAATTGTGCTCAAAACCAAGATTTTGTCTTTTAGTATTTTTGAAGGAAGTATTTTCCTTACTATTGCTTTTCTACTTGAAAATACTCTGCCTCACCTAGATTTTTCCACTATTTGAGTAGTAACATTGTCTACTAATGTCTATGTTCAGACACATTCTAATATCCTGTGAAAGTAATCCCTGTTGTTTTGGTACATGGAAAATAAGATCAGCAGCAATATATTATTAGAGTGAGGAAAGGTGAAATTGGTAAACATAGAGATATTTAAATTATTTATCTTACTTTTTAAATTATCTTATATTTGAGATTATGCTATTTTTCTACATTAAATTCTTTTTATACATTTTGCATGCCAATCATAGTCCCCCATATCTTCACAGCTCCTCTTCCTATCCTCCCTTCCCTTCATTTCTGAGAAGGAGGGGACTCCCTTGGGTACCTCAAATCACTGCTGGATCCTGGACAGACATCTGCTCTCACTGAGTACTCACAAGGCAACCCATTTGGAGGAGCAGGATCCACAGGCAGGCAACAAAGTCTACCCCAGTTGTCTGGGGACCATGATAAAGACCAAGCTGTATATACATGTATATACATATATATGAGGGGTGAGCCGAAGTACAGCCCTTGTATGCACTGTGGTTTGTGGTTCACGGTTTATGGTTTGTGCATAACCAAGAGGTTATAATATTTTAACACCATTTTCCTTCCTTTCCCCTTTAATACACCCCCTGCTCTCATTATAGCATCTTTTTCATTAATTGCTGTTATAGAAGAAACACAGAGTAAGAAAAATAGTCTTTCCCCAGGAAGACAATACAAAATGGCTGCCTACTACCAAATGGTTGGCTTTGAAAACAAATGTACAACAACTGTATACAGAATGAGCGTATCATATTTTTATATTTAGGAGTATATAAAAATATGTAGAATGCTGAGGTTATTAAATTAATGTATTTACGAAACAAAAATATGTGAAATGGAATATATATATGTGAAACTCTTTTTTTTTAATTTTAAAAAATTCCAATACGTGTTCAGAAGAAAAATGTTTCAGATGAACTTGCCTTTTAGTCATAAAAGTCAACTTGAGCTTTGGTTTGTGTCTTAGTCACTGTACTATTACTCTGGAGAGACACTATGAGCAAGTGAAATCTTAAAAAAGAAAATATTTAATTGGGGACTTGTTTACAGTTTCAGAGGGATAGTCCATTATTATCATGGCCGAGAGCTTGGCAGCATACAGGCAGGCATGGTGCTGGAGAAGAAGCAGCTGGGAGTTTTACATGCAGAGAGAGAGAGAGAGAGGGAGGGAGGGAGGGAGGGAGACAGAGACAGAGACAGACAGAGAGAGACAGCGACAGAGTCTGACACACTTCCTCCGAGAAGGCCACACTTCCTTATTTATCTCAAGCAAATCCACTTACTGGATCTAAGCATTTAAATATATTAGTACTCTCACTCAATCTATTACATCTTGTATGACATAAATTAAAACAAACCTGCTTGCCTATTGAGTTAAAAAGGACAAGTATAAAGTTTAACCTTTACTGTGTTTTATTGTGGAGGGTTTTTTTTTTTTTTTT
>JADRCD010201566.1:0-36136 GCA_019843815.1 Montemys delectorum
TGGCTCACAACCATCTATAGGGGGATCTGATGCCCCCTTCAGGCAGGTGGATAATAAATAAAATTAAAACAAAACAAAACAAAAAAACCTCTGTCTCAAAATTAAGAATGGACAATACCTCCCCCCAAAGAAAGAAAAAAGAAAGGAAAAGAGCTGAAGTAGTGAATACATTTAATCCCACCTCTCCAGTGCTTCTGTTTGTTTGTTTGTTTGTTTTTGTTTTTGTTTTTGGAGACAGGGTTTCTCTGTGTAGTCCTGGCTGTCCTGGAACTCACTCTATAGACCAGGCTGGCCTCAAACTCAGAAATCCGCCTGCCTCTGCCTCCCAAGTGCTGGGATTAAAGGCGTGTGCCACCACCGCCTGGTTCTCCTATTGCCCTTAACATCCCCAGGAAGGGGTGTGTGTGTGTATATGTGTGTGTGTGTGTGTGTGTGTGTGTGTGTGCAGGTCACATTTAATACTTTTTAATATAAGACAATTATAAATAATCCACCTTTGACTACAGGAGTAGAGATGGCAGTAGTGGCTGTGGTTATAATTTTTTTTTAAATCTTTTTTTATTAGATATTTTCTTTATTTACATTTCGAATGATATCCCCTTTTCCGGTTTCCCCTCCGGAAAAAAAAAATCCATTCCCTCCCTCTTCCCCCTGCTCACCAACCCACCCTCTCCTGCTTTCTGGCCCTGGCATTACGCAACACTGGGGCATAGAACCTTCACAGGACCAAGGGCCTCTCCTCCCATTGATGACTGACTAGGCCATCCTCTGTTACATATGCAGCTGGAGCCGTGAGTCCCACATGTGTGCTCTCTGGTTGGTGGTTTTTACAGCTGCGTTTAACTTAAACATCTAAAACCCCGGCAACACTCTACAGGATGGTTCTTCTCTAGGCACTTTCTGTGTTATATGTATATAACTCATGTATTTGCCATTACCACCTTATGGGGAGATAAGCTATCACCTTCTCCAAGTAGTGAGGTATGGCACAAAGAATTTTTAAGATCGCACAGAGTATGGCAGGGCCTGGATTCAAATCTGCGTTCAAAACACACGGAGAAAGAAGAGTCGGAGACCAGCACATTGAAAGGCAACTGAGGGCTGGCGACATGGCTCAGCGGGTAAGAGCACTGACTGCTCTTCCGAAGGTCCTGAGTTCGGATCCCAGCAACCACATGGTGGCTCACAACCACCCGTAATGAGATCTGGCGCCCTCTTCTGGTGTGTCTGAAGACAGCTACAGCGAATTATGCTGGAGCAAGTAGAGCCTGAGCGAGCGGGGCCAGCAGAGGTCCTGAGTTCAATTAACAGCAGCCACACACATGATGGCTCACGGCCATCTGTACAGCTACAGTGTACTCATACACATAAAATAAATAAAATAAATCTAAAAAAAAAAAAAAACGAAGGAAAGGCAATTGAAAGTGTTCACATCGTCTGCTGTAAGAAGACATGCCACATCTTTCCAGACTTGTAGACTCTAAACACTGGGCTCTCTTCTGCACTAATGGCAAGGAGCTAGGTGCAGTTCTGAGCAGGGGGTGGGGGGGTGGGGGGGGGGAGTTGCCTTCACTTGACAGGGGCAGAATAAACTATTACCAGTTAGTTATAAATGTGCCTTGCTATTCTAACTAGTCACTAGTCAAAAATGTGTGCACCAGCTACCTAATGATGTCTATGCACAAACTACCCACATATGCACAGCTACAGAACAGCGAGGATTCCTAACTTTAGAAAGCTGTGTTTTTTTAAGCACATTGCCCCAGATCCTCAACATGCTATGCGACAGATTTTATGGAAGGGGCCTTCCTGAGCCTCAGACATTCCTATATCTCCATTAAGCGTTCATAATCAGATATTCATATCCACTCATTCATATTCTCTCTCTCTCTCTCTCTCTCTCTCTCTCTCTCTCTCTCTCTCTCTCTCACCTTGCATTATGAAAGGGCTGTGGTGAGAAGACATAGCTTAGGTGAGAATAATACAAGAAACAATGCAGGGGTGTTTTCCCTTCCCCATCTGTGAATCCTCTTCTAGATAGCTCTTAAACAGAATGCAGCCAACCCACTGCTGAGCCATACGGAGCCGCTGCCTCATACAGCAACGCCACTCAAGATTGCCACCACAGTCTGAAGCTGGCAAGGGCAAAGGCTTAGGCACTGCTGTTCAGACGCTAAGCAGACATGACAGCCTTAGATCCGAAGAGCCCTCTGATTCCATCACTGAGAAAGTGGGCTAGCTGGGCTGTGCGGCAGCTGCCACATGCCTCCCCTGGAGGAGGGCAGGAGAGCTGGCCCCACAGCATGTGGATCAGAGCCAGAGGACCACTAAGGGTTTGGAACCCACTGCCCCTCACTCCCAAGTCCAGGGGAAATTCTGGAGGCCCTGGAGCCCAACTTGTCCAACCCCCTAGTAACCAAAGGCCTTTTATACAAACAGTATTCTCTTGGCAGGCTTTTATCTATAGTGAACTACTTTATTATAAAAGGAGAGGGGATGGTCTCTTTTCAGCACCAAAATCACTCTATTCAATTCTTAATAGACAGGAAGAGCGAAGAGTGGTTCTCAACCTGTGGGTCATGACCCCTTTGGGGATCACGTATCAGATATCCTGCATATCAGATACTTACAATTCATAACCGTAACAAAATTACAGTTATGAAGCAGCCACGAAAATAATTTTATGGTTAAGGGTCACTCCAACATGGGAAATTGTATTAAAGGGTCACAGCGTTGGGATGGTTGCCAAGCCCCGCCTTAGAGGCATGAGAAACATGGGGACATTGAGGAATGTCTCTACCCAGCTGCAAGGTAAGGCCCGTGCTTTATGCTTCTGGTCAGCCAGCACAGTGCACACTGGACTGAAAAGAAGGATTTACAGATTTACCCCATTCATATATATTTCTTCTATATAAATCCATTCACACGGTGACAGCTAGTAAAGAGACCTGTGCATGACTAACGTCTGTCAGGAGACACAAGACTGTGTGTGCATATCAATCAGGCCCTCACAGGCACACAAGGTCTGCAACTAGTGACCCTAGCTACTTAAGTGCTAGAACACGGGACCGTTAGGAAGGCTAAGCATCGCACGTCTAATCAGCCTTGCATTGGAAAACTTAGCCAGGGCAAGAAATTAGAAAATGAAGTAACAGTCACCGAGACTGGAGAAGTAGTAGAACTATATCTATCTGCAGACGACAAAACCACCACCACCGGCCCCCACCCCCACACAGGAACACAGAGCACTGACAACTATAGTCAGGTCACTCTTCAGGCTCCACCATCAGCACAGACACCCAACAGGAAAGTGAAATCACTCACACAGTCCTAGTCACAGTAGTATCAGAATCAGTATTGGATTTTAGCCAATAAATGAAACAGTGGGACTCTGACTCTATGTAAGAGCATATGATGTGAATTATCCCTATTCAAAGAAATCAGACATTTATGGATCGAAAGACTTAAGATGGTGGCTCATCTTAAAGTAAAGTGCTTCCTATGCAAGCATTACAGCCTGAGTTTGAATGCCCAACACCCATGGAAAATGCTGCAGATGGCAGTGTGTGTCTATAATCTCGGTGTTGGAGGGATGGGAACAAGCTGATCCCCAAGGTCACTGACTGGCCAGCCACCTCAACTGCTGAGTTCCAAGTTCAGTGGGAGATACTGCATCAAAAAATAAGGTGGGGAGCAAAAGAGGAAGACAACTTGAGTTGACTCTGGCTTTTAAACACACATACACACACACACACACACACACACACACTTAAAAGATGTCAGTTTTTCCTAGGTTAATGTATAGATCCAACACAATCCCCAACGAAACTTCAGCTCTTTTTATAAAAACTGATATAACCTCAAACCTCACAGGGAAACCCAAAGCACTCTTATGAAAGTGAAGGAATTCACAGTTTCAGCTTTCAAAACTTCTTATGAAGCTCGGGACTCAGGAAAGTGTAGGCCTTGCAGACGCTGCATGGCTCTCACAGTAAGGACGGACAACAGATCAGCAGGAAAGATGTGAAGAGAGAAATTAGCCTTCACGCTTTCAATCAATTAATTTCCAACAAGTGTACTGAGGCAGGTAAGTGCAAGAGGAGTAACCTTCGAAAGAGGATGAGAACACAGAGACATAGGAGGAGCAAAAGCCTCCTGCCCTTGAATTAGACAACACAAAAGCACAGCCACACAAGAGAAGAAAAATAAAAACTGTGTATAAAATTGTCGGCTTCAAAGGGCACTGTCGAGAAGATGAAAAGACACCCCTGAGAGTAGGATAATTTTATTTATTTTTTACAAATTCGTAGGGACGTGTATTAAGACTATACAAAGAACTCCTACGCCTCAAAATTAAGCCACTGTCTGGGGAGCTGGCTCAGTGGTTAAGAGCACTTACTGCTCTTCCAAATCCAGTTCCCTATACTCTCTTGGCAGCTCATAACCAGCTGCAATCCAGCTTGAGGGGACCCAACACCCCTGGCCTCCCTCAGGACACGCGTGGGCTGGGACTGAAGCCAGTGACAGGGCTTGCCTAGGATGCACAGGCCCGGGATTCCATCCTCAACACTACCAGGAAGATAACTTTTAGAAAGAAGATCTTCATGAGCAAGATAAAAGAAGACACAAAAAGATGAGTGACAGGCAAAAGACCTGAACGGACATTTCTCCAAGGATAAACCAGCGGAAAGCACTGGCGAGGACGGCCAGCAGCCTTGCTCTTTCCGGAGATGCAGTTCCAATCCACAAGGAGACACCTGTTTGTGTCAGTGAGATGAACACAGTAAAGAGTTAGATTATCAACAAGCATTATGAAGGATGAGGAGAATTATTAACTATAATACAGAATGAAATCAGGCAGTCAAAAGGCTATAGCTTCTTGGGAAAACAGTCTGAAAATAACTCAGGTATATGCTTAAGTGAAAGATAATATATATCCATATCAAAAGTTATATATAAATCTCCACAGCAGCATTACTGCTAATTGCCAAGTTAAATAAACACTGAAATGCCTGTCAACTAATGAGCAGATGAACGTGTTTGGCAGGATGACGGGATATTATTTTGAACAGATGAAGTACTGACATATGCTATAATATGGAAAATACTGTAGTAAGTTAAAAAAAAGTGCCAGGATATAGCTTTCAGTAATGCTTTGCACAGAGCCCACAAGGCCTTGGGTTCAGTTCCCAACAATAAGTAAATGATTTTTAAAAGGCCAGTCATAAAATATTACTTATTGCAAGAATCCATCAACAGAAAGTGTTCAGAGCAGATAAACCCATAGTAACTCAAAGTGGATGAACAGCTGCCCAGGACTGGGAGAACCAAACATTGACAGTAGAGGAGCAGTTCCCTTTGAAAAAAAATAAAAGAATCTATCTACGTTTAAATCAAGTTAAACATACCTTACATATTTTATTATCATTATCTCTTATAATAAAAACATTGGAAATCCTTTCTTCCAGTATTCTGAGCAATCCTGAACATAAGTAAGCTGCTGTTATCCAACTATGCAACAACACAACAGAACTTCTTACTCTGCTACAGCTGTAACTTAATATCCCTTGATCAACGTTGTCTCCGGTCCTTCCTTCTAAACACTGTGTCAATGGGTTGATGACTGTGGACATCAGTCACATTCACTGGACTCTCACATATGAGTTCAGTTGGTCACCAATGGAAACTGTTGGGAAACAAATGCATCTGCGCCAATCTAAACCTTTCCCAGCTTGTCATTCCCTAAACATCAGAGCAGAGCACCGATTCCCATAGTTCAAGGTATCACAAACAATGTGAGGAGTAAGAAGCAACACACATCAGCTATATACAGACGTCATGCTGTTTCACATAAAGGACTTGAACAGTGACCTACAGATTTTGGTATGTCGGGAACCATTCTCTATGATTACATAAAGACAACTAACTATACACTAAAACCCACTCTCACGGGCAGTTACATGTGGATTTTAGCTCAGTAAAGCTGTTAAAAACACTAAGCAGATCCAAAAGGCCTGTTCGAGTCACAAGGCTATTAAGTCTATAAACATGAGCTGTTCTTGCACTCAGTACTTAAACCTTGGTCATTTGCCTTGTCTACTGCTGTTTCTAACACTGAAGGGGAAAGAGAATGTTTTCATTTTTGCTCAACTCTGATGAAAGGCTGGGTGCTAACTGGACATCAGTCCCAACGTTCTCACAGGAAATAGGGAAGAGCAAGTCTGTCTGAGCTTAAAACAGCTAAGCCCAGGGAGCAGAAGGGTTCAGTCTAGAGGTCACCTGTGTGATCTTAGAAACATTCTAGGTTTGCTTCAGGTAGCTGGAGCACACCATGGGACTCAATGGTTAGACTTAGATGCAACCGGAACCAGCAGGCCAAGTGCTTGCCCAAGGCTTGCTTTTATTTAATGACTCATCCTTGTGTGAGTCCACTAAAGGCCTCCAGACTACAGCATGCCACTAACAGAAAGAGATCTTAAAAAAAAAAAAAAAAAAAAGAACAAAATGTTTCCAATGAAGTTAACATTCTATTTTAATAATGCCTCAAGCTATTCACAGAGTAAACTAATTACTTACAAATTCTTAAAATACTTAGACTGGTTACTAATCAGTCAATGAGACCTAAGCAGCTGACATTTTAAAATAGCAAATTAAGAAAACCACAGGGAACCTATTGCTTGTTACTAAAATTTGGCATATACTAAATGCTTGATCCTAGGAAAGCTAAGTAAACAGAATTCCCCAAGTTAGAAGGCCACCGCTGCACTGCCTCGGCACTGCCGCAAACCAAACTGGACCAGCACAAAAGATGCCATTATACTCTTCAAAATTCTACTCTTAAAATTCATCTACTGGGACATCAACCTGAAGCTATCATGCCTCCTGTCTGGGAACTAGCTCAGCTTTTGATTTATCTAATCTATTTTTTAAATCACAAGGTCTCACGTAGCCCAGGCTGACCTTAACCTCACTTCGTAGCTGAGGGTGACTCAGAATTTCTGGTTCTCCTCTTTCCACCCAGGGCTGTGAGGACGCCTGCACCACCGCACCCAGTTTTATGCAGTGCTGGGGATCAAATGGCAGGGCTTCCCCCACTCTAGCAGAGCACCACCCCAGTCTCTAGTTCACATTTAACAGAGTCCAGGAATGCTTTCTTGGAAATGGCGCCATTTCCTTACCATCTCTCTACCTTCTTTCCATCACACTCCCTCTGAAGCCATCTCTGCGTTTTATACGACGTGCTGTCTTCAGCACTTAAGCATGTGGCACAGGCTTGCCTTGAACTGGAGATTTTCTACCCCAGCCTCTGGAGGTCTGAGACGACCATAAGCGAGCACCATAATACCTAGCCCATCTTTAAATTCTTGAGTCTCTATGCAGGAACTTCTCGGAATTCACCACAACTACTGGAAATGGTGGAAGCGTTTCAAATAAGAAATAATGAAAGTTTAGGAGAAAACCAAGCAAGTAAATCCATACCCAAAACGGGAAACTTAAATAATGTATTTTCTACGTGCGGGGGTAGCTTCAGAAAGTCAATTTGCACCTGCCTGCCGGCACCCCCTCTAAGTCATGGTAACAAACCTGAACATGGGACACTGTACTTCAACCACAATGCCCCACTCAACGCCTTCTGGAAGAAGCACTTGAACAAATCCTGGCTTCTGCCAGGATTTTGAGTTCTTTGAGAATGAGACCTCTGCTCTGTGAGAACTCTGGCTCTTCAGGCAGTGCCTCACCATCGTTACAAGAATAGAATCAAAGTCTGTGCATCTGCCAGGAGTGCTTTCGAGGGTTACCACTAGGAGGCAGAAAATATGGAGATACTGGTCCGCCAAACACATTAGGTATGTCACCACTGGCTCTACCAAGAATGCACTTTTTACATGTGATTGCAGGTTATAAGGGAGAAAGGTTAAGATTCCGCAGCATAAAGCTTTTGCATGAGGGTACCCCAAGGTCTTGTCAGATGTGCATTTTTTTTCGTGACATTTCTGAAAGATTAGAAGGGACACATGCATAAGATCTACTGTAGGCAGGACCTTGTGTGTTTCACTCATTCGCGTGTACTCTAGCCCCTGGGCCAAAAGCAGAACTTGACTCACTGGCCCCCAGGGTATACAGTTGAATTAATGAATTCTAACTTTGCTGGCATTCAAGTCTAGTCTATTGTTGAAGCCTTGACTAAAGACTTTTCTCATTACGAACTGAACAAGAAAAGGGGTGTGTGGGGACTGGGGCGGGGAGGGAGTGTGTGTGTGGGGGTACATTTAAACAGTTCTTAGCCTGGAACAAAAAGTTGTTTATACCTAAGTGCTAATCAAGCAAGCAGCACAAATGTGTTCTGCGTGTTCTTTGGCTTTTCTCTAAACTGCCTACAAATCTTTTAACAGTAGGAAATGGGAAAAGAAGCACCCAGGGACATAGAAGGATTTGCTACAGGACAAAAGAAAAGCCCACATTTTGGGATTAAAAACAAAAACAAAAAAGCAAAACTAAAACCCAGCTCTAGTCAACCTGGTGACAGCCAACTGTGACACCCCATTCACCCCTCTCTGTCCCCAATGGACTTATGGGACAAGAACTTTGTATTCTTCTATTATTGGTAAGGGCTGAAAGAAGAGACTGTGCATTACAGGTGACCATACAAGTAAGTTTAATTTTAGGCTTTTAAAATTTTAGTTTCACATACATACAATTAAAAGATAGCCTGTGGGAACCAAAGAAAACAGAGTATTAAATACCGTAACCCAATGTCAGAGTAACAGCTGCTGACTTAAAATAAAGCGAGAGAGGAGTGTATTTACCTTTCAGTTTTAGTTAACTTGTCATTAACTATAATTTAACTAAATTTATTCACTTAAATCACATATAATTTAAGTAACATATTCAAATAATTATAATTTATTTAAATTTAGTTAAAATCTTATGCTATTTAAAAATAAAGGCTACTATAGATTTTGTAGGTTTACATAAAAGAAAGCTCAGATCTACCACTAAGCAATTATTTGTCTCCCAGGAAAGAGGCTTGAACTCCATGATTCTGAAAATATCAAGCTAAATGCCAAAGGTGACAAACACCTCAAGCCACCATCAGCAGCCAGCTCTAGCTGACCTTTCCTCCCATTTCTCTCACTTCACGTCACCTTGTCTCTGACTTGCTGTGTGTGCAGCTGCACACACACTTCTCCAGGGACAGAGTCCAAGTCTCAGACAAATCTCTCGCTGCCACTCTTTCTTATCCCGGTCTTCCAGTTGCCCGATCCTGTGCTTAAACCCAGACTAAACAATCTACTTCCTCTGGCAAGGTGCAGACCATATCCAGTGCTCAGTCAGGTACTGGGCTTTTCCTTCAGTGTGGACCAGCAGGAAACAAACAGGAAGTGACTATGCCAACCACAAGAGAAAGAAACACACGCCTGTCTGGAACTGGACAGAACAAGTTGCTTTTAGCTCGCCCACTGGCATTCGAAGTTCTCTTGCCGCTTCGTGAGAAGCACATCTGAGCCTGTCAGGGGTGAGGTCTGCTTTAACCTGGACTTACTGACTCAAGTGTAGGTAATGATTTATGGTTCCAAAACCCAGTGAAGTGGTCCCAGGAGGAATTTTCTTACTATATAGTATCCCACGCCTTGTTTGTCTTCTGAGAGTATTAAGCATTCTCAGATTAAAAGTAAATTCATCTCAAGATTGCAAACAACCTACAAGTCAAGACACTATAATACAAATAGGTTACTTGGCAGGTTACAGGCCTGGTTCATCAGACAGGGAGCCTGTCAGAGATGTTGCCACAAGGCTCTTGAAGTGGTGATCCTTGAGTAAGAATATTAGCAAACATCCAACCAATAACGTTGTCTTCAACCGTATAGGTTCATAACCTACTTCTAGACTAGATGATGTTAGAAGCACTAGCATGTGCGTGTGTGTGTGTGTGTGTGTGTGTGTGTGTGTGCGCGCGTGCGTGTGCGTGTGCATGTGTGCGTGTGCGTGCGTGGTGTGTGTGTGTGTGTGTGTGCGTGCGTGTGTGTGTGCATGTGTGCGTGTGCGTGCGTGGTGTGTGTGTGTGTGCGTGTGTGTGTGTGTGTGTGTGTGTGCGCGTGCGTGCGCACGCGCGCGTGCGTGGGAAGAGCAGATAAAAGAATAAGGCTACAGAATATGGTGGTAAATAAGAGGTTATTGGTCTGGGGCTGAAAGCCCATTAGGCTTCACCACCTGTATAAGTAACACTGGCAAGACTAACAAAAATACATGGTTGGGCTAGGGTAGAGCTCAGTGGCAGGGCACTAGTCTGGAAGATGTGAGGTTCTTGGGTCAATCCCCAGGGCCATAAAAACAAAAATACAAACAAACTCTTCCAGCATCTTATGTGTAACACCTCCGGAAGGAGGACTTTAAAGGGCGCCCATACACTGCCGACGGCTTACACTCACTCTTCCAGCATCTTACGTGTAACACCTCCTGAAGGAGGACTTTAAAGGGCGCCCGTACTCTGCCGACGGCTTAGACACTGAAGAGTCAATACCATGCAGTTCCAGAAGATTGAAAAAGCCTTAACAAAGCCCATGTGAGTTTTCAAGGCACAGGGAGGGGTGTTGAGCTATAAATTCCACTGTGTGTATGTGGAGAGAGCAGATAGAAGCAATATGGCTATAGAATATGGTGGCAAACTAGGGGTCACGGGATCACACTCAGATGATCACTCTGTGGAACACAAACTTAGGTCCCAGTTAATGGCGCTTCACTGACTGACTACACTGAATAGAGCAGGTCTCTTCTGAGGCACCATTTTCACTACATTAACACTAAACCATCTACCACGCAGCTCCGTTAGGTTTTGCCTATGACGGTGTAAGCACCCACAGTGACAATACCCAAGAGCCTGGCATCTCCTGCCCCTGAGTCGACTTGAAGCCAGGCACCCCGCCTTTGCCACTCAGCTCTGCTTGGTCCTCCTAGCTCAGTTCCCTTCCACATGCCACATGCATGGGCGGAGGTGGTACACAGCATTCTCAGCCAAGGTTTTCTTCACCTAGCATGATGTGACAGATTCATCCGTGGTACAGGGGTATGAGAAGCTTGCTTGTTTTAATTAAAGCAGCTCAGGAAGCTTACTGTTCAGTGATTGACCCCACAAAATAAAGAAATAGGGTATGGAGATGGTAAACAACAGAGTAAAACCAATATTGAGCTTCTGCTTTCTGGGAGAGCTAAAAGCTGCATTCAGGTTTCTACAGGAAACAAGATATCTATGTAAAATGTCCAGGACTATGCTTGGCAGGAAGCATGAGCTCCCAAAAAGCCTTCTTTGTACAGCTGTGCCAGGGAGGGCCATTCACAGGCCACAGTGTTACAACGGCGGCGGTAATAATCCTTGTATCAAATTACCTTTTTAAATAATGGTTTACCTGCTAGGGATGCTCTTGACTCTGCTACTTACACTATAATGTTCTGAATAAAGAATAAGCAAGGAAGGAGCTATTTTTCAGGGGGGAAAAAAAAACTTAAAATGAAAAAATCCTGCTTGCAATCCTGTTTAGAAGCTGAGTAAATTGGACTTGGGGCAGAGTTGACAATTCTGACTAAAGATGGTGGTCATCATGGCCAAGCCATCTGAGACCTTCCTGGGTTTTTTCACTACACTGGGTCTTGTCTTCTAAGCACAGCCAGGATGTGACTGCAGTAATGCCACAGTACCAAATACATGAAAAGACAAAAACGCATCCTAAAATCAACACTCACACAGCTGAAGTGCACAGACACTGCCCCGTAGACCAGAGAGCAGGTGAACGTTGTGAGCACATTAAAGAACAATATTATAACTACTTACTTAACTGGAGTCACCACTATCCCCATCTGTGATGTGAGTTAGTTCTTAAACAATTAAAGTTAGTTTTATAATTGGTAACGCGCGGTTTAAGGACAACACAGGAAAAGTTTCCCAGGTCCTTAAGAGGCCCTATTTTATAGGGGAAATTTTTATATAAATATTTATTCCTATAGAAAGCATGAGTTGGAATTAGATGCATCTACAACAAGCATTTTTACCTTTTTTTTTTTTTAAATAAATGTAAGTTTGGCAACTTTTGTATTTATTTTTAGGAAGTATGCATTTCAAAGACTGTCAATTCTAATGAATTCTGGTTAGTCATTAAGTCTAAAGAAGGTATCCATACAGTAAAGTGACTGTAATTTACCAGCTGATCTGTGGTAACTCTAGAAGTAAAAGGTGATAGTAATTACATCAAGACAATTAGTATACATCAGAAATGGATCTTGTGGGGCAGACAACTACAGGATGTAAACAATGTGGTAAATTTTCATAATAAACATACACATTGTAAGCTCTCTCATAGGAATGAGAGAGTTGATGTGCTCCCCTCTCCCCCAAGTAGAGGAGAGTCATTCAGCTTTTTGGAGAAAAGGTAGCTTCTAAAGTCAATGAGATTTTATCAAGTAGCACACAAAACCCTATAAACTTCACCTTCTCAAGACACATACAAGACAACAGGCCTAAGGTTGGCGTTCCTATGTTGGCGAGTGAATACATCTATAATAAATTTTAAAATGCTGAAGTCTCATCAAATTAACAGAGATGATTCAGAAGAAACACTCTCTATCCTTCAGGGCACCATTTCTTCAGATCCTGGGAAGACAGCCAGGCTTAATTCTTCTTTGTGCGTTCAAAACCAAGGCTACAGTGAAGCCAGGTAATGCTACACCCCAGAGTCATTAGGCATTTGGATGGAAATTAATTTTGTTATTGTTGTGCCCTCAGAAACCTTTTCGTGTCCCCAGACCTTCCACAGCCTCCCCTCGTTACAAGGGCCAATGTCGGGATTCAATTGCCTATGGGTTTCTGACCCGCTGTGAGAACACTTGTGCTTTAGAGGAGTGGAGACAAGTGTTTTGAGCACTCCAAAACAACAGGTAACTACTTTATGAAATAAACCAGCCTATTTCACACACATAACTTCTTCAAGTTAGGTGGGTAGTCCACAACAGGGAGGCATGGTAACATCAAAGACCATGAATCTCAACAGAGGTTACTCCAGGCCAAAAAGGGGAAAAAAAAAAAAAAAATCTCAAAGGATGGGCACGAGCCAAAGCCGAAAGCTCCCTTTACACTTTCCTGTGGTCAGATTTCAATCAGTGCATCCACTACGCTGTTGCCTGGGTTTCAGACTGATGACTACCTGCCTCTTCTGGCTTCTGCACATTCCCCGTAGCGGGAAATCTCCCTCTCCCTTGCACCAAAGCCACCCTCCGTTTCTATGCTCCAGCTCCTTGGTATCTGCCTCCCTTTCCCCGCAGACATCTTCTACCCTTTGCCTTTCTCATGACCCCATACTTCCTTTGTAAGTCTTTTCTTCTCATTCCAACTCCACTGCCTTAGATCAGAATCACAAAATAAGACAATTTTCTAAAGTTATCTACAGTGATAAGGACTGAAGTCATTTCAGGATTATTTCAATTTTGTTAGCCTCTGAAAGCTCACTTAATCCGATATGGCCAATTTTTAGGACGGCATTCTGGAGTGCTAGAAGCAGTTTGTGGCCTAAAGCTTGCTCCTTTCTGAGAAAGCCCTGGAAGTCCTTTTCTGTCTCAGCCATCCAAGCTAAGTTTTTGCCTTTCTGATAATATATTGATTTTATGTATAGTTGTCTTATTATCACTTCCATAGACCTGCCCTAAGCCATTCTTCATCATAACCACATGCCCTTTTTATTTCTAATTTCACTGAACTTTATATAGCATTAATAAAATGTAAGTCACACATAAGCTACCCACTTAAGATGTACATTTCAATCGCTTTTCACACACGCGCAGAGTTGTGCAACCATCATTACCATCAATTTTAGAACAGTTTCGTCACCCAGTAAGCAACTCAGAATCAAGTCACACCCCGCCCTTGCAGACTCCAGGCATCCCCAGTCCTGTCAGTATGCACGTGTTCTAAGTTCTGTCTCTAGGTTTACTCCTATTGGGGACATTTTTATTTATGTGTATGCATGTGTGGCTGCATGGATATACGACACACATGTGGGTGCCCTCGGATGCTAAAAGAGGCATCCAATCCCTTAGAATTGGAATTGCAGGCTACCTAGGTGCTGCGAGATGAACTCGGGTCCTCTGGAAGAGCAGAAAGTACTCCTAACTGCCAAGTCATCCCTCCAGCCTGTACCCTGGACATTGTATAGAGAATCCTTTGTGCCTAGCTTTCCTACAACGGAATGATCTCAGCATTCCTCCAGTATAGTCCATATAGTACTTCACTCCTTTTCACTGCCGAAAAAATATACTACTTTGTGGCTAGAAAACATTTAATTTGCCCATTCGTTAGTTGGTCATTTGAGTTGTTCTACTTTTTTGCTATTTTGAATCTGCTGTTATTAAAGTTTGTAAACAAGTTTTAGTGTGGAAATTTTTATTTCTCTTGGGTGTTGATTGAACTGTGTTCCAGGGGAGGGAGAGAAGTGGAGGGAGAGAGAGAGGGAGAGGGGAGAGAGAGGAGAGAATAGAGAGGGGAGAGAGAGGAGAGAATAGAGAGGAGAGAAGAGAGAAGAGAGATACTGAAGGTTCAACCTCCAAGGCCTTAGTTAAAAATCAAGTCTTTAAAAGAAATAATCAAGCTAAAATGAGGTCAGTGGGCAGACTCCATCTCAAAAGTATATATGAATGTCTGTATAACACAAGGAAATTTGTACAAGGACCCCAAACCCATACAGGATCCATGGAAAGAGTACAGGAATGGTGGTCTACAAACACAGGGAATAAATACCAAAGACTGCCAGCAATCACCCGCACCTAGAGTTGTAAAGCTAGACGTAAGGAGAGGCCTGCCTATCCCTTCAAACTTTCGACTCCTAGACTCACAGAGTGAATTTCTGTTGTCTTAGGCCTCTTGCTCTGGGCCCTTCATAGCTATACTAGGGCACTAACGTGAGTGTGAGCATGGGAGTAGCTGGCCTTGAGTGGAGTGCACGGGACCCCTTTAAGGAGTTGCACATTCTTTTCCAAAGCACATTCCACTGCTTGACTGAATAATTTTTTAAAAATAAATTATTAATACATTAAATTTTCCCTTAATTTTAGACAAGTATTTTTTTTTTAAAGAGTTTCTCTGTATAGCCCCTAGCTGCCCAGGAGCTTACTCTGTAGACCAGGCTGGCTTGCCTCTACTTCCAGAGTGCTGGGATCAAAGGCATGCACCACCACCTGACATGTAGACTTTTTTTTAATGTCCAATCTCACCTCCAACAGATATTTTCCTTTCACCTCTACCACGGTGATTGCCTCTTTCACAAACCAATGGTAAGACCCTTTCATTCACAAACAGGAAACCATTAATAATGTGCTGCTGAGGCAGGAGGTGAGCTGGGCATCTAGGGATACAGAAACATCTTAAAGAGATGTAACCTTGTAGACAGGTGAGGAGTAAATGGTACCAAAGAGCAGGAAACTTTTTCTTGGGCTCACTCACCTAACTAAGGGAAAAAGGAACCCTGGAAAGAGAGTGGTATTTTCTTTGGGGAAGGGAGCCTGGTTAAAACATGATATAAGTTCCACCTCTGTAAAAGGGGTTACATAGAATATAAATTCTGTCAGAAACATTGAAATTTTAAATTTCAATTTGTTTTTCTAACAAGACCCTCAACTCTTAAATAATTATAGTCTGTTAATGATAGTTACATATAATTTAATCATATTTTGATTTTCCCAAATAACTAAGAATAGAATCTTATACATACTTGAATAAATATGTTATATACAGACACAAAAGGATAACCATCATGGTTATCCAATAAATTCAGTCATAGCTAATAAAGCTTGTAGATTCTAGATCTCTGCACGACTAGTGAATGTCAGGTATCCAAGCGTTCACCAAGTGATGAATCGGGTCTAGATAACAGCATAAAAACTAGGGCAAGCTAGCCATATGGCAAAATGTGCACAGTGGCATCTCCCAGAGATCACATCGCTCTGTGGTCAGCCTTCTATCCTATCCCTGCTTATCTCACTGAGCTTCAGCCCTTCTGTGGGCAGACATGGTGCACAATAGTCAAAGGGAGAGCCGTCGGGGAGAGTGAAGGGAGAGCAGGAGTGAGGGACGTCACCCTCAGTCACTAGCACCCCAGATCGGTGAGCCCAGAGTCCTTGTGTTAGAACCCAACATCAAGTGACTTAAGAGGTAAATGGAGGCCCCTGGCCTTCTCCTTTAGCAGAGATTCGGAAATCAGCCACTTGTTTGGTTTTCCTTCCCTCTAGCATTCTCATAAGCAGTGACTAAGCCTGGCCTGGAAAACTGCAGCTAAAGAATTGCTCAGGAAATCCATGTCTGAAAACACAGCCACAACTGTTTGACATGGGAAGAAAAGAGACGAAACTGAATTCTAGATGATTTAGTTAAAAGGCTCAAATGAACTTGTAAAACTGCTTCCTTTCTTAGCCTCTTCTCATTACAGCAGAGGGCATGTGACCCCCCCTCAGATCAGAGCCCCCCAGGGCAGCAGTTATCACTAGAACTGCCCAGAAATGCCAGGTCTGAACTGTACCTCCCTGACTCTGAAACTCCAAAAGCCCACCGCTCTGTCACGCTGAACTCCCCACATGAGTGCTGCACAGTGGTGTGTGAAAGCCTCTGCTCCAGCCACAACGAGCATGGAGAACCACACGAGTTTGGGTTTCTAGAGCAACGGTGTCTTAAATATGAAGTGACAAGGGGGCGTGTGTGAGGAGGTGGCACACGTGCTGGAGGGTAGTGCACTGTGGCTCAGTCTCTAGACACCCACAACACTCAGCAAGCTCGGAAACAGGACAGAGAACCGGTACCTTCCAAGTGCTTCAGGAGGGCTCTACTGCTATTCCCGTGAGCAGATATCAGAATGGTTTTGCCCTTTAATATTTCTGGGGCAATCCTCTCCTTCCAGTAGGGAAGAAGTCTTTCCAGAACATCCTTCAAGCTTTCTGAACGTGGCAGCTGATCCAAGGGCACATCGCACACTTTGTACCTCCGGTCGCTGTAGATCTCATGGAAGTAGGGATGAGACTCCTCAATGGGAGGTGGGGTCACGTTGTAGCTTCTCCTCCAGAGCCTGACCTGCTCTTCGCCATGATTCAAAGCCATTTTCTCCCGGTTGAGACCAATCAAGGCTCCATAGTGACGCTCATTCAGACGCCAAGAGCTCTCCACAGGCACCCATTCCTGCCCCAGCTCTTCCAGGATCACCCAGGCTGTGTGAATGGACCGGTTAAGGATGGATGTGAAGACAAGATCAAACTCGAAGTTGAGAGCTTTGAGCTGCCTCCCACAGTTCCGGGCCTCCTCCAGTCCATCACTGTTAAGTTTCTGGTCCACCCAACTACAGAATCGGTTCTCCTTATTCCACTGACCCTCTCCATGTCTTAGTATAATAAGTTTGTGCTTGGACATGCTGGTGGCTGAACTACCCTGGGGTTCTCAATAGAATGTTGTTCAAGAACAGCAGTAGATCTAGAAAGAGAAGACAAAAAAAAAAATACATATTATATTCCTTCTTCAAATGACTACCCAGTAATGGAGAGCAATTATACAACAGCCAGTTTTGAAGATAGACCGACATTCTTTTGAACAGTTTTGACGTCAAACAGAACTGGTGATCATACCCTTTGGCACATACAGAAACACTCTTTAGATAATTACAGACAACCTCATTGACTTAAATTTTCTGATGGCTAGATAGCATGTTAATTGTATGACATGAAATGACAACACTCCATTCCAATGGTGTGTTTCTACCCAAGTAGGCAGCCTATGCTTATTAAGGAGAAGGCAACATGGAAAGAGTTATAGATCTCGAAAAGAATGACTTGTAGCTGGGAACGCCCAGCCTCCAGCAGGTGACTCTACAATGAAAGCATCCTCCTCTCTTGGGGTTTTCGGTGTCTTTCCAGCCTTACCTCATTATGGACATTACAAAACATGTTAACTCAATGAAGTACTACATCTATGTCATACCTCTTTCTGACAGGGGGCCACCAGCTCTCTGACGGTACAGGCTCACTGATCTAGGGTATGAGAAAACACTCATACCCTATCTATAAGGTATAGTTCGGCATTCAAATAAAGTTATACACGCTATAAAGTGGCCTTAACAAGAGCAAAGAAGCAGTCACTGAAGCAATTTTCCACCTGTTGTTGGCAGGAATAAATCCGGGTACAAAACAAGCTATCAAATGTAAACAGCTGAGAGATGCCGCCTGCAGGGACAGATTAGCAGAAACAGGTCCTTGCGAGTGCAGGGAACCGCACTGATAAGGCGGCCCCCCTCCTTCCCCGTCCAGCAGACACTCTACTCACATCAGCCACATGACCTGAGGAGAATCTAATAAAGTTGGACAAGCAACCCTAAGACAAGTCCCTTATGCTGCTGCTCCTGCCTGCTCTGACCCCAGAGAACCTGGAGAAGCCAGCTGCATCCGTCTGCCTCTGGAAGAGTGCTTCTCCACTGACACGCGATGCTCGCTGGCACTTTCCATCTCCACCCCAGTGTTTCGGGTTTTTTTTTTTCCCACACTGGGGAGCAAAGATTATATGAACACCAGGGCCTGCCTGGCTTCTGCCATTCTTGACAACTTCCAGTAACTGGAGATGTTCTGCCCTGCTTAAGCTGTGATTCACCCACAGTTATATAACAACCAGCGACAGAGTTCAGTGGATTCTACCTGGATTCTAATCTTTTTAAACAATTCCTGGAGATTCTGAAGGGGAAACACTCCAATAAGATAAAGCTTTAGGAATACGTAGTGGTGACTGACGTGGTTTGCAAGCAGCTGTAAGGCTACCTACCAGGATTAGAATTCATTCTCTTTCTTGCTGAGCATCGGGTTTGGCGCTTGGTGCATATAGAGCAGAGATGCACCCAGTGCCTAGGAGAACCAAGGCCCAGAAGGAAGCACCTCCCAAGGCTGGACAACTGCAGGGTGACAGCACAATGCCTGCTCTCTCTGCCTTAGGGGACACTGAGGTGGCAAAGAGAGAAGGGTATGAAAGTCACCTGGGCAGTGCTTTGCCCGTGGCTATGCCCAGGGAACAATCACATTGATAAAGCTCCAGCTTCACCTGGGAAAGATCAACCAGTGAACTCATGTGGATGTAACGTGGTATCCAGAGTTAGACCTTTTTCTGTGTATGGATGTTTTGTCTCTGGCTGGTACCACTAAAGGCCAAAAGAAGGTGGCAGATCCCTAAAGCTACAGACAATTGTTAGCCACCATGTAGGCGCTAAGAATAGAAACCAGGTTCTCTGGAAGAGCAGCCGGTACTCTTAATTGCTGAACCATCTCTCCAGTCCCAAGAAAGGTTTTTTTTTTTTTTTTTAAATGTTCGTGTTTTCAAAAGTCTCTATCAGCCAAGTAATAGATGCTTTAAGCCTATTGAAAATCATATCCAATCTTGCAAATCATGTGTTTTGTTTTGTGGGTAAGAAATGAGAAGCATGCTATCAACTGTTCCTCTACTTCAGCCTTTAATTTGGCATGCCAAGTAAGAAGCCTCCAGGCTAAACAGTCAGTGAAGGAATTTTCCTTCAAATGAAGACCAGCATCATCTTAGGGTTAGCTGCGGACTTGGCATTCGGAGTCGCTTAGGAGACGGGCCTCTGAGCATGCCTGTGGGATGGATGACCTTGACTGTGTAACTGAGGTTAGGAAGAGTCAGCCTCCTTCCTAAGTGGGGGGGGGGGGGGGGGACGGACGCATTCCCTGCCTGAGACTCAGGGCTGTATGAAAATGGAGAATGAACACTGGTACAGACGCATCAACTCACTGCTCTCTGCTCTTAACTGTGGATGTAGAGTGACTGCTGCCTTGATTTGCTTCAAGTGATGAACTGTAACTTGGAATCCTGAGCTAAATAAACCCTTTCTCCTTCAATTTGCTTTGATCTGAGTATTTTCTCATGTCAATGAAAAAGAAATGAAGAAAGACATCTGGACAAATTCTATAAGCAAAAACTCTTCTCAATCAGTCTTGGATTACAAATTATATCAATGGAACCAAACAAGTATCGATGGCATTAGCAGTATTCAGACACCTACCACCAAGCTTCAGTACTCAGACAGCAACCACCAAGCCTCAGTACTCAGACACCTACCACCAAGCTTCAGTACTCAGACAGCAACCACCAAGCTTCCCAGTGTCTTAATCTGCTACAACTGCTTCCATGCTTTTGAAAAAAACAATTCTGGGGGCTGGTGAGATGGCTCAGCGGGTAAGAGCACTGACTGCTCTTCTGAAGGTCCTGAGTTCAAATCCCAGCAACCACATGGTGGCTCACAACCATCCATAATGAGATCTGACGCCCTCTTCTGGTGCATCTGAAGACAACTACAGTGTTCTTATTTATAACAATAAATCTTTGGACTGGAGCAAGTAGAGTCCTAAAAGTCAATTCCCAAAAACCAGATGAAGGCTCACAACTATCTGTACAGCTACAGTATACTCACATATATAAAATAAAATAAATAAATCTTTAAAAAAAAAAGAAAAAAACAATTCTGTTGTTTTTTTTTTTTCTTTTCTTTTGGTTTTTTCGAGACACGGTTTCTCTGTATAGTCCTGTCTGGTTTTCTTTTTACTGAAAATACACATAGTGTAGCAGAACAGTACTACAACCCCAAACCTATGCAAATACACTTTTTCCTTCACATACAGGAGGCGAACACAGGATATAATACTAAACTAGAGCATCCATCTCAGATAAACTAAACTTTCCACTCTCTTATTTGGTACAAAACATGTGCAAAGGCGCTGTTGAGTTTGTAAGCTTTAAGACATCTCTTAGTAGCTGGGCAGTGGTGGTACACACCTTTAATCCCAGCACTTGGGAGGCAGAAGCAGAGACAGATTTCTGAGTTCGAGGCCAGCCTGGTCTACAGAGTGAGTTCCAGGATAGCCAGGGCTACACAGAGAAACCCTGTCTTGAAGAAAAAAAAAAAAAAAGACATCTCTTAGCATCTGCTGAAGATGGCCTACCAAATGTTTAGCAATAGATACGAGACACTTGTCAGTTTGACAAGTTCAAGGCTGGGGGCTGCAAACTCAAACATCTATACCAGTAAGACTGGTGTGTGCAGGAGGGAGGTCACTGGACACACTGGACAAGCGGGACAAGAGTGCTGACTTCTGAGGATTGTATGAATAATGGAGGCAACTCTTAGGAAGAGATGGAGCTTTTCTGTAACCCTTGTCCTTTCTTCCTCACCACAGGGCGGGTTTCTGCTTCGTTTTTATCCCTCAGCAAGTTACTGACACCAAAGTTAAGCACTAAGTTTTCAATCAGTAGTTTACTATCAAAAAAGGCTGCACCAGTTATTATTGGGTTATTATTTCCTCGAGTTTCTTCCTTCTACTGTTTATTTAATGAGTTTATTTAACGTGTTCTGCCTGAATGTCTGCCCCTGCACCACATGCAGCATGCCTGGTGCCCACAGAAGCCAGAAGAGGGAGTCAGATCGCCAGGTCTGGAGTTACATCTGTGAGTTACACGCAGCTGTGAGCTGCCATGTGGATGCTGGGAGCTGATCCCAGGTCCTCTGAAAGAGCAGCCGGTACTCTTAATTGCTGAGCCTTTCTCCAGCTCCAGCTTCTTACTTCAGGCAGGTATAGTCTGCCTGAAGAAAAAGTTTACTAAACCAACATAGTTTTACTCAACTCTAGCTCATCTTCCCTTTCCTCTCTCTCCACTGTTCTCCCTTCTTTCCAGACATTTCCTTATTGTGATTCACGGGTACATGTGTGTATGACATATGTGTGATATAATTTTTATTTTCCTGTAGCAATTGTTCTCTCTAAGGCTTACTGCTTCAGTCTGCTAACAGAGTCCAAGTCCTGGGAGCTTCTAGACTCCGTACAGTCTTATCTTTCAGCCCCTGAGTCTTGCTGAATAAGCTCACCCTTTCTAGTTATTTCTGAGCTTCGGCTGGCTGATCCAACGCAGCTGTTCTGGCTCAAACTCCTCTCAGAGTATTCAGTCTGGCTTCTCTCTCTCTCAGCCTCTGCTTGGCCTCAGACTAATTCTAGCAATCTGTGCTGATCTTCTGGCTCCTTCTCATTCTCTGCTCATTCAGTCTTCACCTGTTCTCTCTCCAACCTGTCTCTGTGCAACTGTCCCAGTAAAACTGCCTCCTTGCTCTCTCCCTCTCTTAAGTAGCTTCTCCTTCTTCTCTCTTCTTGTGGAAGTTGGGCATATCCTAGCTCTGACTCATTCTGTCAAATCTTTCTCTGGTTCATCATTTTGTCTGCCACTCAATTACAATTCACTTCCAAAGTAGGGTGCTTCCTTCTACAAACAAACCTTACCTTTATTGCTTGGGATTACAGAATAAGGGCATGCCTGTATTCTAGCCAGAGGTATTACAGGTGTGTGCTAAGGGCTGAGCTACAACACAACTAAAAACAGTTGTTGTTTTTTTTCCAGTAAATAACACAATCTCAGGGTTTGCAAGTGTGATCAAATATCCAACAACACATGTGTGCATGCTTTATATATGTGTACACGTGTGTGTGTACACAGGCCAGAGGTTACTGTCCAAATGTTTTCCTCAATTGCTTTTCACATCATCATCATCATCATCATCATCATCATCATCATCATCATGAGACATGACTCCATACTAAACCTGAATCTTACAGATTGAACAAGACTAGCTGTCCAGGAAACCTCAGGGATCCCCTTGTCTCAGCCTCTCCAGTGCTAGGATTATAGGCATACACCACTAAGCGTAGCTTGTATGTATGTATGTATGTATGTATGTATGTACATATGTATGTACGTATGTATGTATGTATATGTGTATGTATGTGTATATATGTATATGTATGTATGTGTGAATATGTGTGTATGTATATGTATGTGTGTATGTATGCATTGTGTGTGTGTGTATTTATATGTATATATGTGTGTGTATATGTGTGTGCATATATGTGTGTATGTGTGTGTATGCTGGGGACCCAAGCTCAGGTTTTCATATTTGCACAGGCCTGTGCCATCTCCCTAGTCCTAGCCTACATTGTTTTCTTCGTCCTCTGACTATGAAGGTACCTACAAATGTGTGCCTTGCCTACCTTACTGAAGTGATTTCTCAAAAGACCACGATTACTCACTTCTACATGGAGACCACCTTCTCTCAGGGCACATGCTGCTCAGACTCTTCCCAAGCTAACCACTTCCTCAGGGCAGATTCCGCTAGGAGTTCCATCCTGCATTTCCTCCAGCTTTCCTACTTTTACACTCTGGTCTTGGATCTCCATTTTATCCCACCCCAGCTATCTTTGGCGGTGGCAGTCTTAACCACAGCAGTTTAGTCACAGTGCACGTTCAAACCCTCAACTACTATCCATGGGATACTTCCCATTGTGCCCATTTTACAGATGCAGAACTGAAAGGAGTAAATTGCGTAAAGTAGCACAGGTTGTTAAGTAGAAGTTGTTCCCAAGGATACACTCATGCCCTGAACCACCCTGCTGCACTGCCACATTGGAACCCCAGGCTCTGGCCTCAAACCTTGAAACCTCTTTTTTTTTCCCCTCACTATTTTCAACACATTAAGATGAATGATTCACATAATGCAAGGCCGATCCTCAGCAGCCTCCCCAGCACAGTCAATTGATTCACTTTTTCAAATGTGCAGAAATGCCACTTGGGCACAGCACAATGGTGAGCCTGTGAGGAAGGAAAGCAGGCTCCAGCATGGATTCTCCAGTCAGGACATCAGTGAGGAAAGCTAGCTTGTGTGCACTTGCCAGTGCATCACTTACAAATGAAAGTAAGTAACACTAACAGAGGTGCTTTATTCAAACATGAGGAAGAAAAAAGAGAAAGTCTCTCTCTCTCTTCATGGACACAGCACTACTGAAGGTGGATTTGGAAAGATATTTAAATTTAGGTTGATATAAAAAAAAAGAAATGGAGTTCTAGCCTAAGGTAGCAATCAGGAACAGGTGCAGGGAGAGAACGGGAGGCCCATTCAAAATGGCGAGAGCTAGGAGTAGCTATTCATTCTGATTTGCCTTAAACAATGTTGCTTTATGCCTTTTTACTTCCCCAACATAATTATTACTCAGGCCCCCTTCACACCTAAGTGTCCCATTTGGAAAATTATATGGTCACTCTGCTATAGGGTATAATCAGGAAGTAGGTGGTGACTAGTCTAGAAAGATAAAACTGACTAGAGGCCCGAGGAGGACCTTGTGCCAAAGAATGTCAACGCTTCTATAAACACTGAGACATCGTTAAAGGTTTAATAGCATGCATTTTAGGGCCAGGCGGCATTTATACTCACAGAGAAATCCAAATATTAGCTATGAGGGGTTTTGCAGGAAACTCTGGTAACATACAGTGACAACCTGAGCCAAGAAGACGGCCGCTGAGGAGGAGTAAATGTAAGTGAGAAAGACACTGTAGGTTCTCTAAGATGCTGGCAGTGTTCTCTGTAAAATCCAAGCCGTGATTTTTTTTTTTTTTTTTTTTTTTAGCTTTGCAGGCTATATGATCTCTGTCATAATATGTACAAATGTGTAATTTCGTCTCTATAGCTGCAAGTATCTGCACATAACACGTGAGTAAATGTATTATAATTTGATGACGGCATCAAAATTATAATCTCGTATCATTTTCACGTGATATGTTGTTATTAGTAGGCTAATTTCAACAAGTTAAAATGATAAAACATCCATTTATATCTTGTGAATTATATATTACACAAAAAAGGGGGGCCAGAAGGCTCTGGGGTGCAAGTCTCCACCTAGCTAGACCCCTTATGTGGATGTGTTCCCAACATTATTAAACTAGGCAGCTTATAACCGAGACCCCGGATCAGAGAAACTAAGCAAAGCAAACAAGCAAAACCACCAGCTGTGCCCTTGGCCAGAACTGCGAAGTGCCTTGGGGAATGGAATCCCATTCAGTTATTTTTATTCCTCACAGAAGTCAACACTGAGCACACTGAAGTCAGAGTACCCAGTTTGTGCTTAATTCAGTATTTAGGACCAGGTTCAAGTGGAGGTGGGGGAAAACTAGGGGAGAATGATTACCTCCCACAAACAGGCACTCTCATTTGACATACCCTCTCTGTAAATCATGTTGCAGTGTTTCATGCTAAAAGTGAGCATAGATGTGTTCAGAAGCAGGAGCTATGCAGGTATCTAGCAGTACAGAAAGAAAAAAGGGCAGGTGGTTCAAAAGACTTTTCGCCAGTTACAATGAAGACCTTTCATTTTATCTTGAAATTTCACCTCTATATTCCATATATACTATATGCTGAAATCCCATCTAGATTATAAAACAGAAGACTTTTTTCCTATAGTTGCCACTATGAAGCTGTGTTTCAAACTTAGATTCTTTGGACAAAACAGAAACAGAAAGAGCTGGCAGGTGAGTGACTGGCAGTGTAGACTTCAGAGCCTCGAGGTGCCTTCAGATCTGCAGCGTGCCCACCTTGCTCCTGCTTGCTCCTTCTGCCCACCATCCAGCTGCATCCATTTGCATGTTCTTTCCTCCTTCTGCTTACAAATTAACACTGCTAGGACTTTGCTTCCTCCTTTCCTCCGGGTTTGAAAAGTAAAGTACACCTAAGACTCTTGTATCCTAAGTCATGAAGAGATAGATAAGTCACAGTGTAAAATAGAAGCCAAAATTTCTATTTTCTTCCACTTTCAAAATAGCAATAATATGTCAAGTAATACCAAATAAGGGGCTTAGGACCAGAATCTCTTAGTATATGTGCTGCCGAAGCGAGCACGGACCAGAATCTCTTAAATCCAGAACTTACTCTTAAGAATTTAACATTTAAAATCCATCTCAGAGTACTCTGGTTTTCCTTAGTATAGATCCTCACCATACAGTTTTGAGCAACCTTTACTTTCCACTGCATGAGGCAGCTAACCTTACAAAAGATGAGCTGGCTGTATTTGAGGACAATGAGAGAGACTACTGATGCTAAAGGAACAGTTCTTGAGGCAAATGAAACCCAGTATTTAATTCTTTAGAGTTTCAAGTATCTTAGACACACCTTCCCCAGACTCAAGCTGTTTAAATATAAACTGACAGCATTTAAGGTCCCATGGCCTAATACTTCCCTAAAGGTTGATATGGTAACTTTTCCATTTGTGTGTGCAGTGCTAAGAACACCTCTGCACCAGACACTGCCACTCACAGGCGCCTCTCACTAAAACCCTCACCCTTTACCCTTACATCTAACACACACACACACACACACAAACACGCACAGAGTGAGGTTACAAAGGCAACAAATTACAGCAGGCAGAGCCCTCTCTACACAAAAGAGTTACACGTGTGTAGTAGTGAGATTTGACTTTGCCTGAGCTGAGGTACTTGCACCAGCCTGCTTGGAATCAGCTGTGTGTGCAACACCCACTCAAGATTCTCCTTTTCTCTCTCCAGCTACTTCCCCAGGGGGCAGGCTTGTCAATACAAACTGTGTCCATCAAATCCCAAAAGCTCAAAGTTGAAAAGCCTGCGCTGGAGCACTGCTGAGCAGCTCATGAACAGTTTGATTATGAACACTAAGGTCCATGTCCATAAAGATAACAAAATCACTACTCTCTTAGGGAATACGAAAAGACTTGTGGCGAGGTTCTCTAAGCCAACAGTGAGAGGCAGAAAGGACTGGCCTTTAACTCACTCATGAAGACGGGTATAGACCACAGGCCCATCAAAGTGATTCTACCGGGCTGATGGTGTGGAGAGACAGGAAATCTAGGAATAAAGTAATATGAAGGGAAAGGTTAAACAGGAAACTTAGAAGAAAGCAAGTTGCTCGACTGTGGGTGAAAGGGAAAGCGGAATGAATTATGCAGTTCTAGAAGCATACCAAATACTATTACATTTCTATACTCTCCTTAAAAAAATTTTTTTTACACTGATCTGCTTAGTTTGGTTCAGTTTAAATATGGGCACAAAAGAATATGTCCTTGAAGCTGGACACTTTTATTTGCTACAGACTATATACAGAGGTCAAGACGGTGAGATTTTCCTTGTAGACATTGATAGTGAAAAATTGTCTTAAATATCTTTAAGTAGCCTTTAATAAAGGTATGGGCCTTGGAAATGTAACTTCTGCCTTTTTTAAAGATGTGGAAACTGGGCTGGAGAGATGGCTCAGTGGTTAGGAGCACTTGCTGCTCTTCCAGAGGAGCTGGGTTCCCTTCCCAGCACCCACATGGGGGCTTACAGCCATCTGCTCCAGTTCCAGGGGGTCCAACGCCTTCTTCTGGTCCCTATGGACACTAGGTGCACACGAGTACACATACATACATTCAGGCAAAAAACTCATACACATAAAACAATCTTTTAAAAATGTGAAAACTGGGCTGGAGAGATAGCTCAGCAGTTAGGAACACTGACTGTTCTTCCAGAGGTCCTGAGTTCAATTCCCAGCAACCACATGGTGACTCACAACCATCTGTAATGGGATCCGATGCTGTCTTCTAGTGTGTCTGAAGACAGCTACAATGTACTTATATACATAAAATATGTGAAAATTAAGTCAGCGTTTGCTTAAGATTGCTAAAACAGTAATGACTTGTAGACTAAAGCTGGTGCCATGGCTTCTAATCCACTCTTCTCTCACTATGCCATTTATTGGGATTAGACTTTTTTAAATTTCAACACCATTCTGGGAGTATCTATAGTTTGTAAGGTACTATGGCAACAGGAAAATGGGTAAAACCTGGTCACTGACTCAGGGAGACAGTTTTACAGACAAACAAGACTTCTCCTTTTATTATAGAAACTTTTACACCTGCTGATGAAATGTAACCATTTGCTTTTCATTTCCTTCCGAAGGGGTCTGAATTCTGTTAGTTAATATTCTAGAACCATTCCCCCCATTTGCAATCCTTCCTAATTCAGAAGGCGGGGGGGTCATCCTGCAAAGTCTAATAATAAACTTCATTACAATTTTGCATTTCTTTTGACTTACTGTAGCGAAATGCTTGCTCCTACCCCTTAGAACAAAAAGAAATGACACTTTTAGGCATGGTGGTGTTAGTCTGTGTGTGGTGGTGGGGAGGTGGGGGTGTGTGTGTATGTGGTGGGGGGTAGTGTTCCTCTGAACCGGGAATATGGTTCCTGAGATTCCTGAATATGCAACAACCTCTTTGCCTTCCATGACATTTTCCCCTTTCCCCTTATTAACTTACACGTTTAGGATCAAGGTCTGCTTTCACCCTACACACAGTGCAGAGCCCTGCTTCCTTCCAGGGAATCTCCTAGCTAAGACAATTTGCCACACCTGACCCATCTAGGAGGTAGAGTTCAACTTTGTTAAGCCACAATCCCTACTCCGCTGGGTTCACATACCGTCACCCCAGCCAACAGAACTCACCGTCCCTGAGAGATGCACTCTGAGAAAGGGACAGCTGAGACCTGGGGTATCCGCGAGGGTCCCCGCTTGAAATGGGCATCAGGTTCCCACCAGATACTAAAGCCGGGCAGGGTAACAACCGGCCTTCTCTCGATAGAATACCAAGCCACTTAAGAAAGAAAAGAAATTCTCACAACTGTAACAATTACAACAAAGCCACTCACCTGCAAGGAAACCACCAGAAGCAGCCGGTCCTCAGCAACGCCGAGCTGCAGACACCAGCGAGGATTCATCGCTACCGCCGGCATCAACGCTCTTTTGTAGCCCAGAAGCCAGAACCGGCAGGACCGATGGCGCTGTGTATTGGAAGACAGAGTTGTCACTCATTCACGGCCCCGCCCTCCGGCCCGCGACCAGCCCGGGGTTCTTTCCGGTTTCTCAAATTCCCCTGGGGTAAGAAGGGAAGCTATGATTGGTTTAATAAGGAAACAGACGCACGGATAGGCCAATAAGATGGTAGTTTCGGCCACGGGTAGGCGGGCTTTAGCCCCAAACCCTAAACTTAGGAGCTTCGTTGCGGTGCAGAGAACTGTTTGAAGTTCTCAAAATTGAAATACACCTTTTGCCTTGAAAAGCGGGTAGGCAGACGAAGTGCTATTTCTTTTAGTCAACGGAAATTTTCAGATTCTACCTAGGCTGAACCGGGTAGATCGTCACGGAAGCTTGTTTGGCACGCATCTGCATCAAAAATAGAAGTTAAAATTAAAACATTTAAAGTGTCCTATTTACAGATAGTTACTCATTCTTACTTTCTCCTAACATTATGAAGGGAAGAGAAACGAATAATAGAATATCCTAAAAGTACAAGAGCTGGCGAATGAGGCTAGAAAAGGAGAGAATAGTAAACTTAGAAACCCAGTTTCTGAACAGAAACCTATGAAAATGCCAGCTTGTCACTCGGATCTGGCACCAGAGCTGGAAGCTTCTAAGCAGGCTTGAACTACCACACAAGGTTCGAAACGTGTGTCAAAACGCGAATGAGAAAGATAAGAAATGTTATGTTTTGCCTGAGCACACCGGAAAATCCCCCGTCTTGATTTCTGAAAGCTGCTTAGTGTCTTCTGAACTTACCTAGTTAATCCTATAAACAAGTCCAATAAATTGGTGACCAGCTAATGGGTTCTCAGATCAGTTATCCATACATTTAGGAAGATAATCTTGACACATCATGAACTGATGTCACTGTGGTCTGCTTGTAGCAAGTTGTATGTCCCATTTATCCATTTTAGCGCATGATCCTTCATTGCAGCTGCCCCTTTCTCAGAGTGCATCTCTCAGGGACAGTGAGTTCTGTTGGCTGGACTGACAGAGTGTAAATCCAGCGGTGGTGTGATTGTGGCTTAACAAAGTTGAACTCTACCTCCTAGATGGGTCAGGTGTGGCAAATTGTCTTAGCTAGGAGATTCCCTGGAAGGAAGCAGGGCTCTGCACTGTGTGTAGGGTGAAGGCAGACCTTGATCCTAAACGTGTAAGTTAATAAAAGAGGAAAGGGGAAAATGTCATGGAAGCGAAGAGGTTGTTGCATATTTGAGAATCTCAGGAACCATATTCCCGGTTCAGGGAAACACCCACACCATACACACCACCACCTGGACCACCTCCACCACCTGGACCACCACCACCACCACCACCACCACCTCCACCTCCACCACCTGGACCACCACCACCACCACCACCACCACCACCACCACCACCACCACCACCGTGGCCAAAAAGTGTAATGTCAAAGAACAGACATTCATTTCTGGGAGAACAGATGAAAAGCCTGGTAATTCCCAGTAGGTGATTGGTCATCACCTAGTGATAGTTTTAAGTTGCACAAGAGCTCAGGTCAGAACCGCTGGAGAAGGCAGCTTCCCAATCTTACACACTTGCCAACCTGTTCTTCCTTTTCCTCATGAGGGCAGGTGAACCAGAAGGCATTTCCTCTGGCCTGTAGTATTAAAGCTTTCTACTCAGGAAGGATAACGGCAGCCACTCAAAACCAATCCTAACAGTCACACAGCACTTGACATTTCGGGGTACTCTGAACCTAAGGAGGCCTGTTGGTTTTATTCACTTTGACGTTGTTATGAATACTCAATCACACTAGCTTGTCATATAAAACTTTAACAATATTTGTCTTTTAGAATTATTCACCAGGATCATTAGCATGTGCATTTTTATTAAAAAACAAAAAAACAACTTTACCTATGATGCTCTTAGGTAGGAATTAAAAGCAAGTGTTGGGAGCAAGCATAGCCTTTGTGACACAGGTATTCACAGACCTTAGCAATGTCAGGGGTCACTGTTGCATGGCAAGATTGTTCTTATGGTTATCTAGATAACGGTATCATATCCTGGACCCCATGTTCTGATCTGTCCATGAACTGTTTGCCTTGAGAACATTGAAAGAATGAGTTTGTGCTCACAAAGATTATCATAAACCCATTTAAGGCAAAGATGACCTTCAAAAATATTAGACTGCTGCCTTACTTCACAGGGTCTTTGAAAAAAACCTACCTGGTTCCTTGCGCAAATAAACTTAAAGTGATTGACTCAGAAGTGCTTGAGTATTTATAGGGGTCTGAGACAAAAACCCAAGGCTGCTAATTTATAGTCCTGGGGAAACTCTCTCTTCTTGCAACGGCCCCCACCTCCCACAAGCAATGTATTCCAGTTATGAGGAATTTAATTCTGAGGCTGAAGAGATGACTCAGCAGTTATGATACTATAGTACCCCTACAGGGGGCCCGAGCTCAGTTCCTAGCACCCACATCTGATGTCTCTGATGTCTCACAATGTCTATAGCTCCAGCTCCAGGATGTCAAGCACCCCTCTCCTGGACTCCACGACCACCTACACTTATGTATCTACATCTACACACATAATTAAAAAATAATAAGAAAGTCAGACATGGTGACCTATGCCTTCAATCCCAGGGCTCAGGAGGCAGAGACAGGAAGATGTTTGTGAGTTCAAGGCCAGCCTGGTTTACATAAGGACTTCCAGGAATGCTAGGACTATATAATGAGACCTGTCTCAAAAAGAAAAGAAAAAGGGAAAGAAAGATAACAAGTATGAATATTTAAAATTTTTAAATGAGAAATTCCATTCTGATACAATATAGATAATATGAAAACAATTTGGGTTCATTACTTCAAATTTTGGTGTAGTCTCACTTTCAGCCAAATAAACGAAACAATAATAAATTAATTTAAACTTATTGTCTTTGTCTTTATTGTCTGCATATATTGAAAAATCAGTATCAGCCCATATTATTCCTTGAGAATTGTTCCATTAATAACCTGAATAAAGTATCATTTTATGGTAGCATACTCGCCTGGTGAAAATAATTTCACAGCAATGTGCACAGAGGCCATGGCCTTTTTCCAAACAGGGCTGAGCTGGTCCATACAGCATAAGAACATTACCACTGACTTAGATGGTTCTACCTTTATCTAGTTTAGCAGAACCATTGTCTTTCTCCAGTAAAGTGCAGAGCTAGTCCTATATCCCATGTACAGGACTGTCTGTTTATCTTAGTAGCAGGACACATGATGAGCTGGCTGTTTGCTGTTGGTAGTCTCCCCCAGTTCCTTTCTTTTTCAAAGTCAAGTTAACTGAGTGCAATAAGTCCGTGTCTATCCTCTGCCATGGACCTGAACGCAATTCTTCTTCCCTGAGACTGAAGTGTGCACTCCTGTACACTGTCAGTACCCAAGCCTTCTCGGCCATCACATCCTGCCTCAGGTTTCTCAGCAGCCTCCTGAGAAGTCCCCCTGAACTTCCTTTCACTCTTCCAGGGATGCAGGCTGGTACTAGTAGGAAACCTTTGTGATCCTCCTCACCTTCCACCAGCTTAGAGCAGTGACTTCCACATATAGACCTTCCTTTCTCCCGTGGTTACCCCATTGCCCATGTATTTGCATCTAAATGTTATATATATATGCTCATAATGTTAGCTCCAAAGAAAACTGAAAAAAGTAAATAATTCTGTTTATTTCAACTTGGGATTTTTTTGTTTGTTTTTTGTTTGTTTGTTTTTGTGAGTCAATATTTGCTACATAACCCAAGCTGACTTTGAACTCAAAAATCCTTCTGCCTTAGCCTCCAAAGTTATGGGATTACTGGCAAGCATTACACCCAGCTTTTTTGTTTATTTTTTTTAATATTTACCTTTTCCCATTTACTTAATTATATATGTATAACGAACACATAATAATTTGATACATATATACGGTATATCACGATAGAATGATAATTAACATTTCTGCCCATCTAAGCATCATTTGTTTGTGTGGGCCCTTTTGGACCCCTTCAGTCTGCTTCATTATTAAATGTATAATAATTGTAGAGTCACCTTACCATGCTGTAGAACACAAGAACTAATCCTCTCCTAACCATTTTGGTAGCAGTTTCTTAAACCTTCCACATCCTACCTCTCCTCACAAGCCTTTGTTAACTACTGTTTCATTCTGTACATCTAGGACACCTACTTCTTTAGCTCACACATATGAATGGAAAGTGCATGTGTGTCTCATCATGGTGGCTTGCTTCGTATACGTGGTGACCTCCAGTTCCATCCCTGCAGCTCCCTCTTTTACTGCAGAGAAAAAAGACAAGAGTGAGTGAAAGAATCACTTTCGTTAGAAAAGCAGTCAAAGCTTAGAATAAGAGAGTAGGTCCTGTCTCCGGGTGAATAGCAAATGCAAGTGTGTTACTGGGAACCAGTAATGACCCACTACAGAACAGCAATGATGGTGGATTCAAAGACGTACAGCCACGTAGTGTGTGCACTCCGCCTGATGTGCACTCTACTAGAACCAGTCTGCCTGGTTTCTGGTAAGGACAGTTATTATTCTATATTATGTCATCCGGGGCTGCCTATCTAACATCTCTCATTTCATTATATAATGTGCATATTAATTGTAACCACTTCACAAAATTATGTTATTTAAAGAATATCTTCTTTGCATGGCAAGAATTCAATAAATTCTAGCTTTAAAAAGTCTCAAGGTGGGGACTGGAGAGATTGCTCAGTGGTTAGGGCTCTTGCAGAAGGCTCCATTTGAGTTCCCTGAACCACATGGCAGCTCATAATCACCTATAGTTCCAGTTCCAGGCGAAGCTGACACCTTTTGAACCTCTGAAGGCACCAGCTATGTAGTACACAAACATACAGGCAAACATTCATAAAATAGAAATAAATCTTTTCAAAGAGTGTCTCAGTGTAAACAACCCAGTACAATTTCTTACATATATTGCCAAATCAACCTTGTTGATTTTCTCACCTTCTTCTAAGAAAAATAAATGCAGTGTGTCACTTGGAGGCCTTCCAGGACAGTAACTGGCTGGTCCTAGCAGATAAGGTTTCAGGGGCAGTGCTCATAGAGGAAGGCACATGATTATGGAGTCAAAATAAGTGCTGTGCCAGTAGATGTCAGTCAGGTAAGAAAACATAGGCCTTGGGGGCTTGAAATTTTCACAGTGAGATAAACATTTTAAAAATACATGTAGCAATCCATAAAAGAAAAAAATCACAACAGGCAACATGTCAACCTATGATAAAGTCATCCTGAGCGCTGGAGAGATGGCTGAACATTTAGGGGCACGTGTTCTCAAAGAGGACCTGGGATTCAGCTCCCAGCCCCCACATAGGGACTCACAGTTTTCCATACCTCTAATTCCAGGGGATCTGATGCACTCTTTCAGCCTCCATGGGCACCAGACACAGGCGTGCATGCAGACAAAACACTTAGACACATGAAATAAGTTTTAAATTTTTTAATTAAAAAAAATAAACCTTTAACATAAAATATGGTTTCTTTGGGTGTAAGCATTTGGCAGGTTCCTGGCAGTACCAGGTAGCACTATTCTAAAACAGTTTCTCTACTGGCTCGGAGAGCTGTTTATATTCTACTGTCTGTCTCTAGGTTGCTTGTAAAATAAGAGAAGGAGTTCCTGAGTCTTCTTGAAAACAAATAGGATATCATTTTTACTGCTGCTTGCATTTCTTAAAAACTTATGTGGCATAAAAGAGCCTTTAAGACAATATATTTTATGATTCCATTTATATAAAACTAGCGAAAGGCAAAGATGCAGAGATGAACCACAAACAGGCGTTACGGAACCTTGCAGATGGTGGAAGTGTCTTCCCAGGTCGGACTGCTGTGCTAGCCTCATGTGTTAAACTTTACCACTTGTACTGAAAATATCTAGCATTGGCTTGTTGGGAAGTTAAAGTAGGATAATTTACAGAATTTGCTACATAATAGGTATCTAATTTTGCTAATTCCCTCTCTCTCCTGGAGAAGACTACAGAGTAATTATATCCACTGCCTGCCAGAGTTCAATTTGCTGTGTCATAAAAAGCAGCAAGTGCAGCTGTCACATCTGGTGTCCTTGCCTTAGAACGTGACTGTTATCCCCACTACTTACTGTCCCCTTTCTCTTTCCCTTCTCTGCCAAGCACCGATTTTCTTACCTAGATATACGATCATTTCTTTGTATTTTGCATATCCTGTTATTTTCCTCTATTGGGAAGATGGTGTGTGTGTGTGTGTGTGATAGTGGGGGTTGCACTTGCTGTGTAGGTATGTATGCATAGGACAGAGGTTGACATCTGGTCTTTCCTGCAACCTGGAGCTCACCATTTCTGCTACGCTGATGAATCGGTGAGCTCCCAGGCACTGCCTGTTTCCGTGCCTAAGTACTGGGGTTACAGATGACTGCCACCACACCAGCTCTGTGTGGTGCTGGGAATCTGAATTCAGATCCTCAGGCTTATGCTACAACCCCTTTACCCACGGGGCTATTTCCCCAACCACTGAAGTGTGTTTCTTAACCCACTCGATGAACTAATCTGTGATTATTATTTTGATTATCTTAAAACCATGTAATACTTCTAAGACTAGAGAATATTATGTAAAACTCAAATTTATCACATCCTAATATTCTGTTATGCTTCATAACTTTTCAATTAGGAAAACTGTGAATTAGTTTACCTTCTTTTTTGGCAGTAAAGTATGAAGTAGGTTCAGTCGTCTCTCCATTCATAACATACACAATAACTGGCCATTTTCATTGGCAAGAAATGTAGGCATTGTGTAAAAAGTGATGTCATCGTCTCATGACATGAAACGGAAGAGCTTGATTTTAGGGACGCCTTTTCTATCATTTATAGAAATAACATTCCTATCCCCAGTGTAGTGGGTATTCATTCATGATTTCAATGTTTGAAATGTAAAGCTACTGTGGTCAGCCCATCTAATGCTTAAGATATACCTATTAGTATTTTTCTCCTGAAATGATGGGCAAAACCAAACAGAGGGTATAGGTACATTTTATATTATCCCTTTCGTATAGTCCCTTTTATATTATCAGTGTGGATTGGCTGGGGGTTTATCATTAAAATAAAATATTCAGCCTTCGAAGGTGGATTTCCAACACCCATGCAAAGGTCATGATGTGTGGTGATGTGTGTCTGTAAGTTCAGGGCTAGGGAACTAAGTGAGACAGATCCTGGAACTCAATGGGTAGAGAGCCTAGTTGAGTCAATGAGCTCCAGGTATGGTGAGAAACCTTATCATGATGATGATGATGGTGGGATGGGGATGGTAGTGGTGGTAATGATGATGGTGATGGTGATGGTGGTGATGATAGTGATGATGGTGGTGATGGTGATGGTGGCAATGGCAATGATGATGGTGGTGGTGGTGGTGGTGGTGGTG
>JADRCD010201567.1:0-12161 GCA_019843815.1 Montemys delectorum
GGGCATCTCTTTCTTTAGGTTTGGGAAGTTTTCTTCTATAATTTTGTTGAAGATATTTGCTGGCCCATTACATTGGGAATCTTCACTCTCTTCTATACCTATTATCCTTAGGTTTGGTCTTCTCATTGAGTCCTGGGTTTCCTGTATGTTTTGTGTTAGGAGCTTTTTGCTTTTTGCATTTTCTTTGACTGTTGTGTCAATGTTTTCTATGGTGTCTTCTGCTCCTGAGATTCTTTCTTCTATCTCTTGTATTCTGTTCGTGATGTTTGCATCTATGATTCCTGATTTCTTTCCTAGGTTTTGTATGGCCAGAGTTGTCTCTCTTTCTGTTTTCTTTATCATTTCTATTTCCATTTTTAGATTCTGAATGGTTTTGCTCATTTCCTTCACCTGTTTGACTGTGTTTTCCTGTAGTTCTTTTGTAGAGAGCTGTCTGAACTGTGCCCTAAGATGGCGCTGGCTTCCCCTCCTTGCTGGGGCGGTAGAGTGATAAACAACTCCTTATTTGGCTGTACTTGTTGGCCTGGTTTGCTTCCGCATTTGGCATCCTATCTGCACATTCCACGTGGCCTCATGTGACAGGCTTGGCATAGAGCATTTAAGGTCCTGGGGTATTGCCCTTGGGGGGAGCAGTCAGTGAGTCAGTGAGTCAGTGAGTCAGTGAGTCAGTATATCAGTGAGTGCGTAAGTGGGGTAGAAAGTCAGAAGTCAGAAGAATGTATTAAGTTCCTGAATAAACTGCTTGGAGAAGAGCTCGTGAGTTGATTCTTTTTTGCTAGCCGAGATGGAAGCGACAAGTGGTGCTGAAACCCAGGACCCTCTCCCCAAGACGAGCTCAGAACTTCTTGCAGTCAGGGCAGCCGGCTGGTGAGTTCCAGGTAAGTTGGAACTCAGTCCCCTGTAAAGGTTAGGGGAAGCACTCCCGAATTGAGGAGTGGTAAGGTCCTCGGAAGTAGAGGCTATAAAGACTCCGGAGAGGAGTGATAAGGTTTCTCGGTAAGCAAACTAAGGAAGGTCCTCGGAAGTAGAGGCTATAAAGACTCCGGAGAAGAGCAATAAAGTTTCTCGGTAAAGCGGACTAGATCGAACTAAGTAGAAGTGAAAGTAACTATTCGTGCTAGTGAATCTCGCTCAATTTTTTTGGCTCTTCAGGAGCTACTATCTTCAAAAAATCTGAAACTTAAGAAAAGTACTTTAGAGAGGTTTCTCAGCGAGTGTGATATTGCAGCTTCCTGGTTTGCAGTGTCCCGCAACTTAACCGTCTCTTGCTGGGATATGACAGGAAAAGATTTAGATTTTGCATGGGAACAGGGAATGCTTAAAAGCGGTGTTAGACCAGTATGGAAGCTAATCACGGGGTGTCTAGAAGATCAAAGGTGCTGTAAAGCAGTAGAGGAAGGACAGGTCAGCATTAGAACAGATAAAAGAGGAGTCTTTGGTAAAGTCAGAAAAGGAAAATACAGACATGGAGTGGTCAGATACAGATGAAAAGTTGGAAACCCTAATTAAGGAATTAGAAAAGAGTACTGTGAAAGAAAATCGGAAAAGGAAAAGAGCTTCACTAGATATGGGGCCCACTATCAACTTTCCATCTGCTCCTCCTCCTTATAACCCTGTAGAAGGTGGCACTTCTGGTAGGTCCTTTTGCCCTGAAGTGTGGTGGACAGTTAGAACTGAATTGTCACTTGCTTGTCCAGTTTTTCAAGATGCACAGGGTCAGCGTTATCATGAGCCCTTGGATTTTAAGGTTATAAAGTCCTTGGCTGAGTCCGTCCGTACCTACGGGATCACAGCCTCTTTCACTTTAGCACAAGTGGAAGCACTTAACAGGCACTGCATGACTCCAAGTGATTGGAGTGGACTTGCTCGTGTTTGTTTGTCCCCTGGACAGTACCTAGATTGGAAAGCTTTTCTCATTGAATTTGCTAATGAACAGGCAGATGCCAATCAAGTAGCTGGGAATCAAGCCTGGGATAGGGATATGCTTTTGGGGCAAGGTTGCTTTGCTAATCAACAGACTGGTTACCCATTGCGAGTCTTTGAGCAGGTGAATCAGATTGCTATCAAGGCATGGAAGTCCTTGCCTAATAAAGGGGAGGTAAGCGGGAACCTTACAAAAATTTTACAGGGCCCCATGGAGCCGTTTTCTGACTTTGTGGCTAGATTAGTGGAGGCTGTAGGGAGAATTTTTGGTGACCCAGACATGACCATGCCATTGATAAAACAACTAGTGTATGAGCAGTGCACTAAAGAATGCTGAGCTGTCATTACTCCATATAAAAACAAGGGACTAGAGGCTTGGATGAAGGTGTGCCAAGAGCTAGGAGGGCCTTTAACCAATGCAGGACTAGCAGCTGCCGTGATGCAGCTGAGTAAGAACAAATAGATACCCTCTGGAAGCTAGCACAAGTAGGCTGTGAGTGGAAATTTCCTGGATTGTGTGTGACTTTCATACAATATCAAAGTATTACTCAAGCTGCTAATCTTTCTCGACAGTTGTCTCAATATCTTTACAGGAATTGGTCTACAGGTTTTGAGGATCTCATGAATCGGTTGAGACTGGCTATCGTCAGCGTTAACTCTACGAGGGTGGATGCAGGGCTGGCTGATTATCATCTTGGATCGCCTCTGCCGTGAATCATCTGAAAGAGTGGGAGGGCATGGGTGCTCTTTTAGCCCTATTGCTGATTGTCTGTTTCATTGGTCTCTGGTGTTTGTGTAAGATAAGGATTGTTCAGAATCGAAATGCAGCTATGGTAGTTCAAGCATTTACAGCCATTGAGGCAGGGCAGTCCCCCCAGGCATGGCTTGCTGTCATGCAGAAATAACTTTCCATTGACCTCTGGGTTATGGGATCATCTCGTTCGGGATTCGAGGCTTAGCACTGCACTTGAGGTGTGCTGCCTGCAGCTAGCAGCCTAAGAAGAGCATGTCTGATTGCATACAGGTTGATGCCCGAGAACCTGTCTCCGTGGAAAAGGCATTGGACGGGTCTGGCCCTCCCTGGGAGACATGAAGCCTGAGGAGGGGTAGTACAATGTTCCTGTTTCTATCATCAGAGATCAGACCTCTGCTCTTGCCCGTTTCACTGCAAAACAAAAAAGGGGGAACTGTAGAGATCTGTCTGAACCACCCCCTAAGATGGCGCCGGCTTCCGCTCCTTGCTGGGGCGCTAGAGTGATAAATAATTCCTTATTTGGCTGTGCTTGTTGGCCTGGTTTGCTTCCGAATTTGGCATCCTATCTGCACATTCCACGTGGCCTCGTGTGACAGGCTTGGCATAGAGCATTTAAGGGCCTGGATGTTCCCCTCGGGGTCAGAAGAATGTTCAAGATTCCTGAATAAACTGCTTTAAGAAGAGCCCTCGGGTCGCATCTTCCTTGCTGTTTGAGGTTGTCTCGACATTCTTTAAGGGATTTTTGTGTTTCCTCTTGAAGGGCTTCTAGCTGTTTACCTGTGTTCTCCTGTATTTCTTTGAGGGTGCTATTTATGTCTTTCTTAAAGTCCTGTATCATCATCATGAGAAGTGATTTTATATCTGAATCTTGCTTTTCCGATGTAATGGTGTGTCCAAGACTTGCTATGGTGGGAGAATTAGGTTCTGATGATGCCAAGTGACCTTGGTTTGTGTTATTTAGTTTCTTACGCTTGCCCCCTGACATCTGGATATCTTTAGTGCTACTTGCCCTTGCTAAATCTGACTGGAGCCTGTCCTTCCTGTGATCCTGGTTGTGTCAGAACTCCTCAGAGTCAATCTGTGTCTGTGATCCTGTGATTCTGGGATCCTGTGATCCTGGGCTTGTTAGGTCACCTGGGAGTGGAGCTTCCTTTGGGTGTTGCTCTGGACACCAGCCCAGACAGACTGAAAGGAACCCAAAAAACTGGACTGGTGGAGTTCTTGTGTGCCTGGTCCAGCTGGTCCCAGTTATTCCCAGTGTTGGGACAGATGTTAGTTCCTCCTCACCTCTGATCCTGGGTGTGTCAGAGTGCCTTGGAGTGGAACTTCCTCTGGGTGTTGTGGGACTGGCTGTGGAGCTTGCACCCAAGGTCTACTCTGGACACCAGCCCAGAGAGACCAGGAGGAACCCAAGTCACTGGGCTGGTGGAGTTCCTGTGTGCCTGGTCCCACTGGTCCCAGTTACTCCCAGTGTTGGGATAGATGTTGGTTCCTCCTCACCTCTGATCCTGGGTGGGTCACAGCGCCTGGAAATGGAGCTTCCTCTGGGTGAGAGTTTTTTCTTAACAGTAAGGCAAGCTTCATCTTACTGACAAGGACAAGACTTTTTTCCTTACAGACTTGGATTTCTTTCATTTAGTAATAGAACGGTAGAAACTTTTTCTTTCTCCATGCAATAATGGTTGAAGATTATTTTTCATCCAGAATGAGTGAGATCTTTCTGTCCTGATGCTTGTTCTATAGAGCTTGCTCATGAGAATATTTGCTCCATTCATCTAATATACATATATTCATGTGTAAGTATAGGTGCATGTATGTAAGTATACAAGATGATGAGACAGAAGACTTGGCCTGGCCAGAGTAAATGTATGTATGAGTGGGTGTACATGAATGTTTGTGTTTCTGTGAGTATTGCTTATATAAAAGTGCTTCATTCTGAGAGCATAATTTTCTCTAGCTTGACAAGAAATAAATAAACTCTCAGCCTTGGGATCTAAGTCCTTGAAGGATCTGTAGGAGATAGATCAAAGAACCTAATTCCTTATTCTTGAAAAACCAACACACACACACACACACCCAACATTCCACCTAACCAGCTGCTTGCCAAGAGAACCTGTGCTTAGGGAAGTCTCCCAGTAACTAAGTAGGCCAGGGGTATAGACCTACAACCAAATACTATTGTTCTCCTAAAGGAATATAACAATAAAGTGATTCCTAATGACATTCTGTTATACTTATTGACAGTTGCCTTGCTTTGCCATCATCAGAGAAGCTTTGTCCAGCTGTAGATGGAAACAAATACAAAGACCCACAGCTAGACAATGTCCAAAGAATGAGAAACCTTGGAACATTCACTACTAAGTAGAATGTCTTCATCTAATCTCTTTCCTTAGAGCTCAAAGAACTCTAAGATAAATGAGAAAGAAAGAGTGTAAGATAGATGGTATGGAGGACATGAAAGAAGTAAGGCCTTCTAGACACAACATGGCTGAAACACATATGAACTCACAGAGTCAGTGGCAGCATGCACAGAGCCTATAGGAGTCTGTACCAGATGGAGTCCTAGAGCTTAAGGGAAAAGTAGACACATACATCCATTGCTAACCCCAAGCTATCTCCAGTTAACAGCTACTTGCAAATTTATTAATAGTTCCTCCAAGAGACTGGCAAAACAAATGACTTAAGCATAGACCCTATGCCCTGCAGTATCTAGCCAACTCAACAACATGTTTGGAGGTTTTGTTTGTTTGATTTTTTTTTTTTGGTCTCAGAATGTTGTCAGGGTGATTGGGTGGAGTATTTGCTTGATTGTTTTGTTTGTTCTATTTTATTTTTCTACCTTACACGTCTGTTGAATGTTTATTATGGCTTAAAATTTTGACATTTTATGGAATTCCTGAGTGTGAATGTGTCTTTGTATCTAGACGCACTTCTATTGCTTTTTTTTCTTGTTTGATAATATTCTGATTTGCTTTCAATTTGTTTTTTATTTTATTTTAATTATTTATATACATTACATCTATACTGCAGTGTAGTTTCCCCTATCTCCACTCCTCCCAGCTCTTCCCAACCTCTATGCTCCTCTACATGTACTCCTCCTTAGTTTCCCTTAAAATAGAGGCAGGGGAGGTGGGAAATGGGCCTCCAAACATGGCAGAACAAATTACAATGGGACTAGACATAAACCCTCATAATCAGGCTAGATGAGGCTACCCAGTGAGAGAAAAACTGTTCCAAGTGCAGACAAAAGAGTCAGAGTTATCCCCCACTCCTGATGTTAGAGAGTCCCACAAGAACATCAAGATATGCTGCTGAAGGTCAGCTCCAGTGATGACCAGGTCAGATAGAGGAGATAAGAAGTTGGTGAAAAAGGACTGACTCAGGCTCATTGGTCAGGGGAAACCTTGCAGTCTGACTCACTGGCTGTCAGAGTGCTTCTTTATTCATATAGAACTCAGTAGGCAAGGATAGATTCATGTTGTCCCAAAGCATAGATCACATTACTTTTGGCCCTGAACATGTGTTTTAACATCCTCTTGGTCAAAAGTTTAGTCATCGTTGACAGTGATGAAACACTTCATTATCCCCATAACTAAACTTTTGAGAATCTAGAGGCATATTTTGCCAAAGCATCAGAGTCCAATCTCAGGCTGATAGCTTTTGTGATTTCAAAAGCACTAGACAGGAAGAAAAGCCAGCCTGGGCAGATTTTTGTGCCCTAAACACTGTTTTATCAACTTTTAATGGTCAAAATGTTAGTTGTGATTAGGCCCAGGAAAGCTTTTAAGGCCAAAGCTGCTTTAGTTATTATTCAATTTCTGCAATAATATAATATTTATATATTTGTAGAATTTATTTATATGTCTAATGTTGGTATTCTTTTATTCCTTGGCCATACAAAACTACAGTGTTACTACATGAGCTAATTTCTTTAAGAAATGAAGGTCTTAATACTTCATTCTTTAATTATTTATCCACACCATTCTCTGTTCATCAATATAAGGATGTGTGTCTGACAGGATAACTCCAGTCAGTCTAACTTTGTTGCTCTATCTTTTCCTCAAGCAGTCTACCATATGCACCCTGAATCTTAGATGCCACGTAATCACCTGACCATATAGGGAGAAGAGGCCTTTAGTCTGATGGTCTGCCAATGTCTTTAGCCCACTGAATCTTGTTTACTTTATCTTGTTTACTTTTTAAGTTCACTCTGTTTTGATTGTCCTTTCATGGATTAAGTACAGGGCAGATGTTCCAAAAGTATCTTGGAGTCAGAGCCTCATAAGGAGATCTCTGGTGACTTTATTTGAGTCATAATCTCCAACAGATAAGGAAGACCTTCAGATAAGGCCAGATAAAAATATCTCCCTAAAAGTAGAGAGGGGTAATATGTTTAAGACTTTCCAGGGGAAACTTAGAAGCAGTACCCCTGAGAGAAGGAATAAATTATTCATAAGGAATTTCCTATCAATCCAATATCCCCAAGTTATACAACTAATAAAAACTTCCCAAGCATATGGCATGTGGAGATTAAGACTGAAAGTGAAGGGTGGTACAATGGCCACTATATCACTGAGCTCAGTTTTGCTAGATCTTTTTCAAATAGCTGGTCTTGCTTATGACTTTTGATGTTTCCATTAGATATGACTGTATCATATAGTATGTATTTAAAGGACCTAGTTCAGATGCATTGTCACAATTTGAGCATAAAACGTGGCAGAAGCAAATTCCTCAAAACCCAGTGGAAAAGGTTCTAGTACTTTTATTTATTCATAAACAGCAAAAGGCAAATAAAAGGTAAAACGGGCCCACACTCGTCCGTTCACACATGCTCTCACTAACCTTTCCAGTCTGGCAGGCATAGCCTTAGCTCCCGGAAGCACGCAGGAAAAATGCAACTCAATGTTTCTTGCTTTGGATCCTCTGCAGCTGAGTTGCAGCACTGCTGGCTTTGCTGTCTAAGCCGCGGATGTTTGGATGTTTGTGTGAGTGTCCACGTGGGGTCTACACAGATTATTTCCTGACTCCAAGTTTCTCTGCTGGACCCTGGGATCTGAGCTATTTTGCCGTGCCAGACCAGAGTTTTTAAGCTAAATTCAGCCAATTACAACTAGGGTGTTCTACACATTATTTCCTGCACTTCTTTCTCATTCACACACACATACTCTCTCTCTATGACCTGGTTTTCATAGTTATCTAGGGCCGCAGGCATGGGCTCAGGGCAGTGGGCATGAATTGTTTATTACTCCCGCCCATTAATTTTATTAATTAATTAATAGATCCCGCCCAGATCTATTGCCAGTATCTGCAGCCGTGGCAGCCCAGGCTGGCAATTTCCACAGCTTCGGGAAAAATGTTCTCTGAGGCTATGTGTTCTTTCCACACATACAGGGTTCATTATTGTCCCTTCAGTCTCTGTGAGCTTCTATGAAGTTTGCTCAGTTGATTCTATGGACTGTGTTCTCATGGTGTTCTCAACCTTTCTGGCTCCTTGAATGCTTCCTCCTCCTCTTCAGGGTTCCCTGGCTTTGCTTAGTTTTTGCTGTGGTGGTGTGACAGATTGAAGAGATGGTGAGAAGGAACTGGAAAAGAGTAGAGAGAGAGGAAACTGTGATCCATATATGTTGTATGAGAAAGGAATGTATTTTAATAAAAAGAGAAAATAAATAAAAATATATGTAATGTACACATACACACACACACACATATATATATACATACATACACATACATGTACACACCCATAAATTTACAGTAGCTATAGCTACCTCTACACATGATGCCCAATATAGCATGGAGTTTTAGCTACTCTGCTTCATGCTCACAGTGGGTCTCACTTCAGCTATCTACCCTGCAACTCTTTGGATTCACGAATGAAAGACACACACATATTAGCTTATTTTTGAAATGCTTTGGCTACTCAAAGGCATTTGAGGTCTAATCCTCCTGCCTCTGGTACTCTAGGTTCAACATCTTCTGAATCTACCTTTAACTTTGCTGCCCTGTAACCTTCTGTGAGGCCCATTGGTCTATGCTGTACAAGATGCTTCTGGGCAGCCCTTCCAGGGGACACTTTCCTGTTCCATCTACATTTCAAGTGATCTTGCCTCTGCAGCTCTAAATCTAATCCATCTCTCTCCCCTGACTCATGGCAAGTTCTCTTTCTCTTCTCCCCTCCAACCTAGCCTACACAACTCAAAGGGTCCTATACCATCACCCCTTGCCCCACCATTGGTTAGGGAATCTTTATTGATCAATCAAAACCAATTGGGGACAAAGACTCTTAGTGTCTTGATAAACAGATTCCCAATTGAATCGAAGTGTCAGAACCAATCTCCAACAGCCCAAGATCAGGTAGGTCGACATTTCAGTAAGGACAGGGAACAGGTTCTTCACTTCTTACACCTGGTTAAGGAACTATTAGCAGTTGATGGCATCTATGAAAAAGAGTATTAGGTTTCATTTTATAAATTGTGTTTATTTATTTATTTCTGTGTGTGTGTGTGTGTGTGTGTGTGTGTGTGTGTGAGAGAGAGAGAGAGAGAGAGAGAGAGAGAGAGAGAGAGAGATGTGTGAAGGTGTCTGCAGAAGCCAGAAGCAGGTATGCCCTGATGCTTGTAGTTAGAGGTGGTCATGAGCCACTGACATGGGTATTGAAAGCTGAACTTGAGTGCATTATTAGCCATTAAGAGTCTCTCCACCTCTCATGATCTTTTAATAATATGGCCCTGTGCTCACATGGATAATTTCACAACAAAGAGTATATGTGCAATACAAATTGGATTCAGTGGATACCAAAAATAAAAATTTAAAAATTTAAAATAAAACAAAAAACAATGTTGAGAAAGTATGAAAAGATGGGAAATGGATTTAGGAAGAGTTGTGGGAAGGAATGGTGAGCAACTATTACCAAATACATTGTGCACAATTATGAAATAATTAATTAAAATATCATTTTTCTTTTTATCAAACAAAAATAATGTTTTTACATTTTAAAATGTATATATTTTATTTTTAAAATTTATTTATTCACTGTACATCCAATCCCTTCCTCTTCCTTGTGTCCCCACCCACAGTTCCTCCCCCCAAATCCAATCTCCTTCAAAGAGTGGGTGGAGACCTCCTGAGTATCTCCACAGTCTGGCACATCAAGCTTCTGCAAAGCTGGGCACTTCATTTCCCACTGAGGCCACACACAGTTAGAGAAATAGAATTTCATAACAGGCAATATCTATTTTTTAATTGATTTAAGTTTTATTACATTATGATGAGAAAAGATACATGATTTCAATTTATCTGAAATTGTTATATTTAAAAACATACTTTAAGTAAATAGAATTAAATCACATTCTTGTTTCCCTTTTGTACCCCAACTCCTCCCAGAGACCACCCCTTCAATACCTACAATACCTTTTTTGTCATATTCTTTAAAATTTATAAAATATTATAACAACAAAAATGAGTATTATAAAAGTTGTTTGATATAAAACAACAATCAATTTAACAGTCTTATGTAGGTGCTTGTCTACAGCAATACTGAAAATACATACATTTTTCCAAATATAAATTTTAAATAACTCCAAACATATTAACTGTATATTTTAAAATAATATATCACTACTAGTGTTTTCTTAAATGAACATAAATATATAAAGTTTTTTGTTTGTTTGTTTGTTTGATTGTTTGTTTTGTATTTAGTAGAACTTAATATCTTGGCTCTTACTGTGGTACAAGCCCAAAATAAGAACAATTTTTAGACACTGGATTTCATTATAATAAGGCTGTATTTCAATGACCCTCACATCACCAAAGGATTTTACCTCAATCATAGCTAAGCTGAGAGTTGATAGTTCTGCTACGCCAAGGAATGAATTGTAGGCACAATTTTGGATACAGACTTCCTGATATGGTCAAAGCTATTTGACTTGTGTGAGTGACTTTATTCTCAGTCCACAGAGAACAGATTACATTCATTTAAGAAATGGTGTGTGTATTAAGATGGTCTATCCATAAAATCATTCACCAACTGTTTCAATGAACAATGGTTCTGCGTGGAGGGTGGCACAGACATTCCATGAGGGTAAGAACCTAGTTCATTGGCTGTGATAACTTTGAAAAGCATTCATCTCAGAGAAAGAGTAACTTATAAAGTCCTCTTCTTGAAACTTGATACAATAGTTACAAACGTCAAGCAAAGCATTCAGTCTCACTCTTTGTTGTTCTCTTACAAGCCACCTCTCAATTTAATTGTCTACATTTCTCTTGGCTGTAAAAATACTTTTGAAATATGTAAGCTGTCCTGAAAACCATAGTATAGGGTAAAAATATCAAATAAACAATATTACTAATAGAGAGGCTAAGATAGGAGAAGCAAGATTTCAAGACCATTATGTTGTACACAGCAAGATACTGTCACATACAAACAAGCTAAAAGTGTATATGGATTGTACAATATTGGACCTATTTCTCCAATTACCAAATTAGAGAGACCATTGGATGACAGTCAACAAATTTCTAATTCCTCACATTTTTGGATTTCAATCGATTAGGATATGTTGGTAATATTAATTTTCATATTTTTTTTTATTTTGTTTTTTTAATTTTTCTTTTAGATAATTTCTTTATTTACATGTAAATTTTCCCTTTCCCAGGTTCCTCTCCAAAAACAAACAAACAAACAAACAAACAAACAAAAACAACAAGAACAAACTTCTTTTGCCTCCCCCCTCCCCATGCCTGCCACCCCACCCTCTCCCACATATTGGCCCTGGCATTCCCCTACACTGGGGCACAGAACCTTCACAAGGCCGAGGTCCTTTCCTCCTACTGATGATCAAATTTGCAGTCCTCTACTATACACATGCTGCCAGAACATTCAGACCCACCCTGTATAGTCCTTGATTGGTGGTTGGGTCCCTGGGAGCTCTCAGGGTACTAGTTAGTAATTGTTGTTCGTCCTAAGGGGCTGCAAACCCTTCAGCTCCATAGAACCTTTCTCTAACTCCTTCATTGGGGACCGTGTACTCAGTTCAATGAATGGCTGTGAGCCTCTACATCTGTATTAGTCAGGTATTGTAAGAGCCTCTCAGGAGATAGCTATATGCTTGTCCTTCCTTCAGTCTCTGTTCCATAGGTAATCTCTGCCACTCCTTCTGTGTGTTTGGTTCCCCTTTTTAAGAAGGAATGAATATCCACAAATTGGTATTCCTTCTTCTTAAGTTTCTTATGGTTTGTGGGTCATTCTTCCTATATTGCAAACTTCTGGGCTAATAACCACTTATCAGAGAATGCATACCATGTGTGTTCTTTTGTGATTGGGTTACCTCACTCAGGATGATACTCTCCAGATCCATCCATTTCCCTAAGAATTTCATAAATTCATTGTTTTTAATAGCTGAGTAGTACTCCATTGTGTAGATGTACCACACTTTCTGTATCCATTCCTCTGCTGAGGGACATCTGGGTTGTTTCCAGTTTCTGGCTA
>JADRCD010201569.1:0-11412 GCA_019843815.1 Montemys delectorum
GCTTTACTGACACCCCCTCCCCCAATAAGATCTCAATTTGGTTAACCAAATCCCCCTCGGTTTGAGCAGAAACGGGATGAATGGGGTTGGTGGCCCATAGGGCTGCCATTCGGATTGGACTGAAACCCAGGGCAACTCCTGCCTGAAGAAGACAGTACCTGATGCCCCAAGAAGCTAAAGTGGGTATCATACCCCACATCAGAAGGCTCGGGGATTTGGGCATACTAGTATCTTGCCAATCCCCATGGAATATGCCCTTCCCCCCATCAAGAAGCCCATCTCTAATGACTATAGACTAGTCCAGGACCTCAGAGAAGTAAACAGGAGAGTAATGAACATACAGCCCTCAGTACCAAATTGGTCATCACTTTTGTCATTTGCCTTTGAATAGCATGACCCAGAAAGAAAATATTCAATGGACAAGTAACATGGACCAGACTTCCACAAGGATCCAACCACCTTTGAGGAGACTCTACATGAAGATCTGGGTGAGTACAGGTGGAAAGACCCCAATATTACCCTCTTGTAATATGTAGTTGACCTCTTGGTGGCAGCAGAGACCATTGAAGAATGCCAACGGAGTACTGAGGACCTGTTAATGGCACTGGGGAAATTAGGCTATGGGGCATCAGCTAAGAAGGTGCAAATCTGCCAACAAGAGGTAACATGCTTGGGATACGTCCTAAAAGGGAGCCAACCATGGCTATTGGATGCCCCAAAAGAGATCATTTTGAAGATCTCTACCCATCACGAGAGGGGAGGTCAGAGAATTCTTGGGGTTGGCAGGGTTCTGCCGCCTTTGGCTCCCTAATTTTGCAGAATTGGCAAAGTCCCCCCCCCCCCCCCAATGAGGTCACCAAGGAAAAGGAGCCCTTCCGATGGACGGAGTCCAGGAAGGCACTTTCAATAGACACAATAGACCTTATTAACAGCTCCCGCACTGGGGCTACCTGACATCACCAAGCCCTTTCAGCTATATACAGATACAGGCAAAGGCATAGCTCACTCAAACCTTAGGTCCCTGGAATACCTATCAAAGAAATTAGATCGTGTGCCCTCTGGATGTCTTCCTTGTTTGAAAACTATCACCTGCACAGCCTTGCTAGTCAATGACGTGGACTGATTGACTCTGGGCAAGAACTTTACATTACCACTCCCCGTGCCACTGAAGGGGTTCTCAATCCCCAGATCGATGGATGAGCAGTGCATGCATGACGCACTACCAAAACCTGCTGCTACCACACTCCCTACTCCTCCGCCCCCCCCCCATTGGTTTTCTACCAAGTGCTGCCCTGAACCCAGCCTCTCTGTTACCAGATCCGGATTTGGAGACCCCACTACATGATTGTGAAGGGATACTAAACTAGGTACACAGATTCAGGAAACACCTGGCGAACCGGCTGCTGCTGAACACAAAAGCTACTTGGTTCAAAATCAGAAGCAACTTTGTGCGTGATTGGACAAAACTATGCGGGGGGGGGCGGGGCGGCAGTGTTAGCAGATTCAGCTATATGGGTGTCTGCCCTGTCAAACAGCACTTCGGCACAAAGGGTCAAACTTATGGCCTTACCAGAAGCCCTAAAGCTGGAAAAAGACTCAACATTTACACAGATAGCCCGTATGTCCATGGGGCCAGGAGAGAGGATTCCTGACGACTGAAGAAACTCTTAAAAACAAACAGGAGATGCAAAACCTGTTAGAGACTCTTTGTTTCCAAAAACAAAAAAACAAACAAAAAAAGAGATTATTATACACGGCCCAGGCCACCAAAAGGAAACTATGCCTGAGGCAAAAAAGGTGATCCCAGGGCAGATTTGGCAGCCAAGGCAGCAGCTCTCAATCCTATAGCAGCTTTGTCTTTCTAACTGCCTGACCCAGGAGTTCCAATCCTACCAGACAAGCCTCAATACTCCAAAGAGGATGCTAACTCTATTCACAGACTGCCTATGTCCCATAAGCCTGAGGCTGGTGGCTCACTGGAGACTGTAATCTCGCCCAGCAATTTGGCAGCCAGTCGGCTCTAACATATATACCGGACAACCTACTTGGACACCAAGAAAACTGAGGACCTGATAAGAAAGGCGGACATAAGGATCCTCCACCTCAGGGCCCAGATTGAACAGACTGCTTCCGAATGCAGACAATCAACCAAAGGATAAAGGGATCTGGCTTGAGGATGCCAAACCTGGCACCCGCCCACTGGGAAATGGACTTTTCCGAGGGGAAGAGGATTACAGGTACCTGCCAGTGCGTGTAGACACCTTTTCAGGATGGGCTAAGGCCTACCCAACCAGGCACGAAATGGCACAAATCGTGGTCAAGAAGACACTAGAAGGGGTTCTTTTCCAGGTATAGAATGCCAGGCCTCCTAAGCTCTGACAAGGGACCTGCCCTCACGGTTCAGGTAACACAGAGGATGGCTAAAGCCATTGGGGCAGATTGGAAACTACATTGTGCTGACAGGCCCCAAAGTTCAGGACAAGTAGAGGATGAATAGCGCTCTAATAAAGACCTTTACTAAATTAACCATAGAGACTGGTAGGGACTGGGTGGCGCTCCTCCCCTTTGCCTTTAACGGGGTTCAAAACACATCCTATACATTGGGTTTAACCCCTTATGAAATCATGTTTGGAAGACAACCCCCCCTCCCATTTTACCTAACCTAAAATCTGAAGTGTTTGCTGAAATTAATGATCACCACTTACTTGACTCTCTTGAACATCTAGCCCACACTCGGAAGGAGCTCTGGCCTCACAAGAAGGTTATTTATGAGGCTGCTCCACCTCCTACTCCCCACTGCTATTGCCCTGCAGACTGGGTCTTCCTAAGAAGACACCGGAAGGAAACCCTAGAGCCCTCACTGGAAAGAACCCCATGTTGTGGCCCGAACAACACTACCACCGTCAAGATTGACAGGATTGCTACCTGGATACATCACACGCAAGCCCATCTCACAGACCCACATCCAGACCCAGAGGACGGCTCTGCACAATAGCGCATCTACAGAGACTAAGGAAACCACTAAAACTCACGTTTCAGCGCTCCTAAGCCTACTGACATGGGCTGTCTGCATCTTGCTTTCAGGAGTTGCTGTCTCTTTCCCTGGTTCTAGCCCTCACCAGCCCTGGAAACTAACATGGATTGACTCTACCAGTGACATTTTCCACCAGCAGAGCAAGACTGCGCCCCTCCATATCTGGTTCCCCAACCTCCACTTCGACCTGGCTAACATACTTGGATTCTCCTGGGCTGATGGATTCCTTAGCACACACACACATCACTTCTATGTCTGCCCCGGCTACAAAAACCACGATAAGACCAGGCAGCGGCAGTGTGGGGGAGCTGAACCCTTCTTCTGCTCCTCCTGGGAGCGTGAGTATGGGACACATTAGGTGGGATCCCTCTGTCAAGGTGGACTTCATTCAAGTAAGCTGAAAGTCTGATGACCAAATCAGCCATGGACACTGGGGAGTGCAACCCCAACCTCACTAGGTTTACAGACTTTCAGGAAGAGGCTAACAGATGGGAACTGGGAAAAACCTTGGGCCTCCAAATTTACAATAAAGATAGATTGGGAAGAAGGGACTATGGTAGCCTTTTTACAATCAAACTTGATAAGCAAATACCTACACAACCTACACTTATAGGCCCAGGCCTTGGCCCCTGCCACCCAATTAATCCTATCCACTGACACCACCATGTGGCATGGATAAACCCATGTCTGAACCTCCCACAGAGTGTTCTCTAATAGACCCTGGCCCACCTACCAAGTGCTTGATCCATCTTACCCAGATCTAACCAAGGACTGTTGGCTAGGTGTGGATGCCAATTCCCCGTATTATGGTGGAATAGCCCTTAACTCCTCTGTAACAGAATATCAGGAACTAAGTTTAGCATTACAGATAGCAGCTAGCAGGTCCCAGCCGGATTACTTTGCAGTTGCTCTCGAGACAATGGCTCTGCATAGGTAATTCTGTGTGCCAGAGATACTCCCACTTATGGAACACCACAGTAGCCTGGACAGGTTCAGGGTACTTGGTTCCTCCTGATAGCACAGGATGGGCATGATCTACTGGTCTAACTCCATGCATTCATCCTGGAGTCTTAATTGCCTTCCCAGATTTCTGTGTCCTGGTACGAATCATCTTAAGGATCATGTATCATTCAGGAGAAGATGTCCTTAATCATCTCATTCCTGGGCCTCATGTATGATGCAAAAGGGAACCCATAACTGCCATTGTTCTGTCCACCCTCTTAGGCATAGGTATCGCAGGGGCCATAGGCACCGGAACCTCTGCTCTGGTATTGCAAGGTGCTCATTACAAGTCCGTGAGGCTGGCTATTGACAGGGATGTTCAGAGACTAGAAAAATCAATGTCTGCCTTAGAAAAATTACTCTCTTCCCTGGCTCAAGTTGTATTGCAGAATAGAAGAGGATTAGATCTATTGTTCTTACAGCAAGGCAGACTTTGTGTTGCATTCAAAGAATGTTGTGTCTGGGTAGACCAGACTGGCATAGTTAGGAAAAATATGGCAGAACTAAGACAGAGAATACAGGACAGAAAATTAGAAATGGAACAACATCAACGATGGTGTGAAAGCATGTTTAACAGGTCTCCTTGGCTGCCTACCTTAATAATTACCCTTGCTGGACCACTCATTATACTCTTACCAACACTCACCTTCAGGCCTTGCATACTAAACAGGTTAACCAACTGTCTTAGTCAGGGTTTCTCTTCCTGCACAAACATCTTGACCAAGAAGCAAATTGGGGAGGAAAGGGTCTACTCAGCTTACTTCTACATTGCTGTTGATCACCAAAGGAAGTCAGGACTGGAACTCAAGCAGGTCAAGAAGCAAGAGCTAATGCAGAGGCCATGGAGGGATGTTTCTTACTAGCTTGCTCAGCTTGCTTTCTTATAGAACCTAAGACTACCAGCCTAGAGGTGGTACCACCCACAAGGGGCCCTTCCCCCTTGACCACTAATTGAGAAAATGCCTTACAGTTGGGTCTCATGGAGGCATTTCCTCACCTGAATCTCCTTTCTCTGTGATAACTCCAGCCTGTGTCAAATTGACACACAAAACCAGCCAGTGCACCAACTTTGTTAGAGAATGAATTAGAGCAGTTCAATTGATGGTCCTTATCAACCCTTGGATTAAAAAATAATGGACACCAAAGTCCCATGATTGGGCCCTCCTTATATACTTGTGAGGAGGGGAATGAAAGGCACCAACTTGACAAGACAGACTCCATCTTGTAACCAGACCTCCATTTTATACACTACAGTAACTCAGGATAAACTCTACTGGAAAAACCACAAACTGTTCCAGGAAGGAACCACCCCAGACAGGCCAACAGCAGGAAAACACCTAACATTCCCGAGGCTGTAGATAGATATAGATGAATTACTTAAGTCAACTGAAATCATTGTTAGCCAATCATGTGACTGCTAAGTTGATAAGCCCCTCACCCTGCTGTAACCACAATAAAAAGGCTCAACCTTAGGTGCTGGGATCCTCTGCGTTACCTAACCGAGTCAGAGGGGCCTGAGGGTCTGAGCTCGAACTTGAACACTCTTTGCTTTTGCATACAAGTTCAACTCCTGGTGGTCTTGGGGCCCTCGGATCTGGGCATAACACATACTGAGAGCCATCTCACCGGTCCCAGTGTACTTCTAAGAAAGTTGACTGTGTTGGACTTTTGCTACATCTCTGTCACAGTTCCCATATCGATTATCAACCCTGCACTCAGGACATTTCCTTTTCTTGCCTTGCAAGTGTTCTGCAAGCCTTCTTTTTCATGGACTTGGCTTCTCCTGAGACAGTCACCCTTACAATAATGTCCTATGACTGCGATGGGGTCATCTCCTGGCCCTTGCACTGGTCATGAATCAAGGAGCTTGCATCCAGACAATGGCTGTGTCATGGCTCAGTGCTATGATGTCTGGGTTCCTGCATGTAGCTGCAACCTTCTCATTACCATGCTGTGGGTCCAATAGACATCATCACTTTTTTTTTTTTTTAGTGATTTTCCGAAGCTCTTAAGGCTTTAGGCCTCCAGGTGACAATCAAGGAGATTAGAGGCGTGGTTTTCACTGCAACCATTGTAATAAGTAATCGCCCTCTTGTTCAGGTACATTTCCTCTACCACCTTGTGGTTTCCAACCGGAGGCAAGAGATGGAAAACATTTTCCACTTGTATTCTGCATGTGATATTGGGTAGTGTTGCTTATGTAAAGACAGCTTCAAATTTTCACTTCTTCTCAGATATTTTTCTACTGTGTTCTACAGTTACACCTCCCACCCCGAATCCCCTCATTTATGGTCCAGGGAATAAGGACACAAACACAGCCTCGCTAAGAAATGTGGTTAGAAATACCCGATCAGGGACCGCACTAACAAATCCCTCTTCTAACTAGGCAATGCTTCCAATTGCTGAGCCTCTTTTTGATTTTTTTTTTTTTTAAAAGTGAAATCCACTGTGGTCTAGCAATACTGTTTATATTTGGGTGAATTCAGTCCTGGTTGTCGTGGGAGGTGTTTTGGAGAGTGCAAAACATTAGACTGTGATTTTGTATATTTTACATGTTATTTTAGTCAAATTTTCATAATTTGTATTTCTCACTAGCTAATATAAAACTACACTTCCATTAATTATGAGTTAATTCTGTATGTATACAGGGGAACAAGATCAAATGTAATTTAAAGCAATCAAATATAAGACAAGACAAGGGCAGTGAGTTCTCTATAGGTGGTAGATCAACGTACCTAAGGTCAGTTGTAGTCCTAAATGACATACACTATTTACAATGGATTAGTAAACTATAGGGTGCACATAAGTGATATGGTTCTGTATACAGGAAAAGTTTTATGGAAAAGATATCTATGCTATCTGATTTTTAATGAGCATAATATTGTATTCAGATAAAAAATTCTTCATAGTTCTTTGTTCCCTCCCCAGACAAATTTACTGTAAGTTGTTATACTCAGGCTTTGTCTTTTACTGTTTATTGTAATGCTAAGTGCTGGCCTCCAAGATTTGGAGTCTGAACTTAGCCTGAGGCACTCTGCCCCCAGTTAATTCTGATTGGTAACTAAAGATGCCAGCCGCCAATAGCTGGGGAGAAGAGACATAGGCAGGGTTTAGATTTCCCAGGCTAGAGACCACGAAGGGGAAGGGGAAGGAGAAGAGCAGCCATTGAGATAGAGAAGAGGGGTAAGAGGGAGGTGGAGGGAAACGAAGCAGCCATGGAAGAGTGAGACCATGCAGGGGGAGAAAGGGAGCTGCCATGGAAGTAGAAGAACATGCAGGAGGGAGAAGGAGAGCTGCCATGGCACAGAGAAGCAGAGAGAGCCGCCATGGCAGAGAGAATGTGGCCCAGAGGGCTGCCTAGTTGGAACTAAGGGCAGCCCAGATGAAACATAGTAAGTAATAACTTGGGCTATGGATAGAAGGCAGATTCTAACAGCATGGAGGGTAGGCAGCTGCCCAGCTACTGTGCTGCTTAAGGCATATTAAAATATAAAGGCTGTGTGTATGCCTTTATATCCGGAAACATAAATGGTCTAAGGTGGGAAGGAACCCCACAACAGGATTATATATATATATTACTACATTGTTATGTATCACTCCCAGAGCTCTTTAATGCATATCTGATATATGTGCTTATTTATATATGACATGTTATCATTAAGTATTGTAGTGGCTATTCCTGGTTGTCAACTTGACTACATCTGGAATGAACTACAATCCAGAACTGGAAGGCTCACCTGTGGCCCTAATCTGGAGGCTGAGAGATACAAGTTTCTGACCTGGATCTTGACATGGAGATCTTGAGGCATAGTGGCTATGAATCCCAGAAGTTTAAGACAGGAAGATCTCCAAGTTCAAGGTCATCTGTCACATACCTTTAATCTGGGCCACACCTTTTTCTGGAGACCTATATAAGGACATTAGAAGAAGGAAGGCTCTCTCTGCTTTGCCTGCTTGCCTTGTGGGACTGAGCAACTGCTAGATCCTTGGACTTCCATCCACAGCTGCTGCTGACCATTGTTGGGAGTTGATTGTTGGGAGTTGGACTACAGACTGTAAGTCATCAACAAATTCCTTTACTATATAGAGACTACCATAATAAGTTCTGTGACTCTAGAGAACCCTGACTAATATAAGTATTAACAGTCAAATTCTAATAAATGTATTATCATACCTTTGCATCTTAGGGTCTCTATTGCTGTAATAGAACACCATAACCAAAAAGCAAGTTGGGGAGGAAAGGGTTTATTGAGCTTACATGTCCACATTTGTAGTCCACCACTGAAGGAAGTCAGGACAGGAACTCACACAGGCTAGGAACTTGGCTGGAGGCAGGAGCTGATGGGGAGGCCATGGAGGGGTGCTGTTTATTGGTTTGCTTGGTCTACTCTCTTACAGAACCTAGGGCCATCAGTATGAGATGGTACCACCCATAATGGGCTGAGCCCTTCCCCATCTGTCACTAATCTTAAAAATGCCTTATGGATGGATCTTATGGAGACACTTTCTCAACTGAAGTTCCCTTTTCCAGATAACTCTAGCTTGTGCCAGGTTGAAATGACTAGCCAGCACACCTTGTTATATATATTTTTTTGTTTTTGTTTTTTACTTCTTTGAATTTTTATTTCTCATAGGTATAGACTATATATTTATGGAGTAGAAAATTTTGTTTGGTATATGTTTACAATATTGGATAACTAAAATAGGCTAGTAAACACTTCTATTAGTATAACCTTAACTATTCCCATTTAGATTTCTTTCCTCTATTTTGAAAGATAAACTATGATTACCATGTAGTACAATGATTCATCATAATTTAATCTTCGTATTTGTCTCAAATTTTGTAACCTTTAATCAATGTCTCCTTTTTCCAAATCCACCCCAACCCTCTCTCCTCCACACACTTTCTGGAGAAGGGGTCTCTGATTTGGCCTGGAGATTACCAAGTAGGAGACCATGCTTCAGGGATCTGCCGACGTCTGCCTCCAAATGCTGGAATTATAGTCAGGTGCCACCCCACACAGTGTTTTTTCTTCTTAATATGAGTTCTGGGGATCAACCTGGTCCTCAGTCTGTGCAAGGCCAGTTCTCTACTGAGGGAGTTATCTTCCTAGCTCAAAACTGAAATTTAAAAATTGTCAGAGAAATAAGGTTATTATTATTATTATTATTATTATTATTATTATTATTATTATTATTAGACAGGATTTCTCTGTATAGCCCTGGCTGTCCTGGAACTCATCCTGTAGACCAGGCTGGCCTCGAACTCACAAAATCCACCTGCCTCTGTCTCTGCCTCCCAAGTGCTGGGATTAAAGGCGTGTGCTACCATCACCTGGCGAAATAATATTATTTTAAGGACAAACAAATGAATGTAGTCCATGATCACCTAGTCAGAATATACTTAAAGGAGCACGATATCCAGAGAATTAAGAACCAAAGTTCCAATAGCAAGAGAACAGAAAAAAAATGAATTTCATGAGAGGAACAGATGAACAAAAGAGAATTAGGAAGGAATCAATCCATCGTGTATAACAAGAAAAATTAGTAATCCTTTAATACTGTGGAGAAAAAAGGGCCAAACAATAATGTAATGAACACAAAAGATAACAAAATTACAGGAATCGGTGAACATTTCTTAGTTAATAATAACCTTAACTGTAAATGGTCTCAGTTTACTAATGAAGAGGCCCTGAGTACCTGATTGAAAATCAAGATCCAACTGTCCACATCTCCAGTAAGGACATTTACTAGCAAAGAGATAAACACATTAACTCAAATGTTCTAAACTAAACTATTTAGTGAGTAAAGTTAAAAAAAAAAAGCTAGAATAGCTTTCTTACATGTGATAAAATAGACTACAAACTATGATGAATCAAAAGAGATGAAGGTGGCCACTCTAAATTAATAAAGGGAAGAGTTACCATGTAGATCTTACAGATGTAAATATAGATGCACCAACTTTTGTAACACAAACAATGGACAGAAAAGTCAAATTGGACCTTGTCTTAGTGGATGTCCCATTGCTGTGAAGGGACACTATGACCATAGTAGCTCTTATAAAGGAGAGCATTTAACCGGGGCTGGCTGACAGTTTCCGAGGTTTAGTCCATTGTCATCACAGTGGGAGCAGGGTGACATGCAGGCAGGCATGGTGCTGGAGAGTTCTGCCTCCAGCTCGGCAGGCAGCGGGAAGAGAGAGTAAGCCATTAAACCTGTCTTGAACTTCTGAAACCTCAAAGCCCACCGCCAGTGACACTCTCCTCCAGCAAGGCCACACCTGCTCCAACATGGCCCCAAGTCCTAATCCTTCCACATAATGCTACTCCCTAGGAGCCTATGGATGTCATTTTCATTCAAACCACCACAGTCCTGATGAAATAATAGTGAGTGGCTGTGATAGTCAATGCTCATGGTCCTCCATGCTCCTCCTGCCCCCAAAATCAACACAGAAACTCCAGAGTTAACACCACAATTCAAATATAACTTGACAAATATTGATGGGATGTTCCATTTGACAGATGTGGAATGCACATTTCTGCAGTAACCCATTGAATGAGCTATGAAGGGAACAGTTAACTCAGAAACACACTTCCCATCAGTTTTAGTCAACATACATTTCTTTATGTTGCCCTGGCTGTCCTGGAACTCACTCTGTAGACCAGGCTGGCCTCGAACTCAGAAATCTGTCTGCTTCTGCCTCCCAAGTGCTGGGATTAAAGGCGTGCACCACCACTGCCCATCTGTGTTTCAATTTTCAAATGTAGAAGCAAACAAAATTTATTGGCTCTCATTGTGAAGATATGAGGTTATAGCCTTGGCTGACATATATCATTATGCTTACATGTTTATAATATATATATATATATTACACATATATGTAATATATATACTATAATATATATTATATATTATACATGTGTGTAATATATATTATAGTGTGTATATATATTTTATAGTATAACGTTTATAGTATAAAGTTCTGGTACCTTTACAGAGAAAGTTTGTCAACCCAGTGATCCTTCTGCCTCCCTAGGTTATTTTTATTCAGACTCCAGTCTCCTCTTCAGAGCTAAGTGGCCGTACTTTATATTATATGTGTTTTCACTGATAACAGTTACAGACCTTAAGTGCTATGAGTAGTAGACCGTTGACCTAACAATTTATAATTTAATCTTTCTAAAACTTTGTATCAGGTGCTTTTATTGTTCAGATGAAAAAGTTTGGACCATAAACCTGTTATTAAAAGATGATACATGTGCCTGTGGCTACTAAACTATATAGTCTTCAACCTCTTTTGAAAGATTAGGAACTGGAAAATTTTCTGACTAATTTATGGAATTGTATGGATCTTTCCTAAAGCAGATCTGTTATTC
>JADRCD010201571.1:0-11732 GCA_019843815.1 Montemys delectorum
TTGCAAAGCTTCTGTAAGGCAAAAGACACTGTCAATAGGACAAAACGGCAACCAACAAATTGGGAAAAGATCTTTACCAACCCTATATCTGATAGAGGGCTAATATCCAATGTATATAAAGAACTCAAGAAGTCAGTCTCCAGAGAACCAAATAACCCTATTAAAAAATGGGGCATAGAGCTAAACAAAGAATTCTCTACTGATGAACACCAAATGGCTGAGAAACACCTAAAGAAATGTTCAACATCCTTAGTTATCAGGGAAATGCAAATCAAAACAACTCTGAGATTCTACCTCACACCAGTCAGATTGGCTAGGATAAAAGACTCAGGTGACAGCAGATGCTGGAGAGGTTGTGGAGAAATAGGAACACTACTTCACTGCTGGTAGGATTGCTTACTGGTACAACCACTCTGGAAATCAGTGGTGGCAGTTCCTCCGGAAATTGGACATAGTTCTACCAGAGGACCCAGCCATTCCACTCCTGGCCATATACTCAGAAGATGCTCCATCATGTAATAAGGACACATGCTCCACCATGTTCATAGCAGTCTTATTTATAATAGCCAGAAACTGGAAACAACCTAGATGTCCCTCAACAGAGGAATGGATACAGAAACTGTGGTACATCTACACAATGGTGTACTACTCAGCAATTAAAAACAATGAATTTATGAAATTCTTAGGGAAATGGATGGATCTGGAGAGTATCATCCTGAGTGAGGTAACCTAATCACAAAAGAACACACATGGTATGCATTCTCTGATAAGTGGTTATTAGCCCAGAAGTTTGGAATACATGAAGAATGACCCACAAACCACAAGAAACTTTAGAAGAAGGAAGACCAAAAGGTGGACATTTCATTCCTTCTTAAAAAGGGGAATCAAATACCCACAGAAGGAGTGGCAGAGATTAACTATGGAACAGAGACTTAAGGAAGGACAAGCATACAGCTATCTCCTGAGAGGCTCTGACAATACCTGACTAATACAGATGTAGAGGCTCACAGCCATTCATTGAACTAAGTACACGGTCCCCAATGAAGGAGTTAGAGAAAGGTTCTATGGAGCTGAAGGGTTTGCAGCCCCTTAGGTCTAACAACAATATGAACTAACTAGTACCCTCAGAGCTCCCAGGGACTCAACCACCAATCAAGGACTACACAGGATGGGACTGAATGTTCTGGCAGCATGTGTATAGTAGAGGATTGCAAATTCGATCATCAATAGGAGGAAAGGACCTCGGCCTTGTGAAGCTTTTGTGCCCCAGGGTAGAGGAATGCCAGGGCCAATAAGTGGGAGAGGGTGGGGTGGCAGGCATGGGGAGGGGGGATGCAAAAGGGGTTTGTTCTTGTTGTTTTTGTTTGTTTGTTTGTTTTTTAGAGGGGAACCTGGGAAAGGAAAAATTTACATGTAAATAAAGGAAATATCTAATAAAAAAAAAACCCCCGAAAAAAACGAAAAAAATGGAAAAAAAAAAACAAAAACAAAAAAAAAACATGACCAGGTGAATTTAGTGCAGAATTTTATCAGACCTTCAAATAAGCCCTAATACCAATACTCTTCAAACTATTCCAGAAAATATAAACAGAAGAAATACTACTCAATTTGTTCTATGAAGCCACAATTACATTCATACCTAAACCACATTAAGACCAAACAAAGAGAACTTCAGACCAATTTCTGTTATGAATATTGAAGTAAAAATACTCAATATAATTCTCATAATCTGAATACAAGAACACATCAAAATAATCATCCACCATGATCAAGTAGGCTTCATACCAGGGTTGCAGGGATGGGTCAATATAAGAAAATCCATCAACATAATTCACTATATAAACAAATTCAGAGAAAAAAAACCACGTGATCATTTCTTTAGGTGCTGAGAAAGAATTTGACAAATTCAACACCCTTTCATAATAAAAGTCTTGGAAAAATCAGAAATTCAAGGCCCATACTTAAACATAGTAAAAGCAATATATAGCAAACAAGTAGCCAACATCAAACTAAATGGAGAGAAACTTGAAGCAATCTCACTAAAATCAGGGACTAGACAAGGCTGCCCACTCTCTGCATCCTATTCAATATAATATGTGAAGTAATATAGTATGTGAAGTCCTAGCTAGAACAATCAGACAACAAAAGATGATCAAAGTGATACAAACTAGTAAGGAAGAAATCAAAATATCACTATTTTCAGATGACTGTATACTTAAGTGACCCCAAAAATTCCAAAAGAGAACTCTTAAACCTGATAAAGAACTTCAGCAAAGTGGATAGATACAAATTAACTAAAACAAATCAATAGCCTCCCTCTACTCAAAGGACAAACAGGCTGAGAAAGAAATTAGCAAAATGACACCCTTCCCCAATAGTCACAAATATATAAAATACCTTGGTGTGCCACTAACCAAGCAAGTGAAAAATTTGTATGAGAAGAACTTCTAGTCTCTGAAGTAATATATCAGAAAAGATCTCAGAAGATGGAAAGATCTCCCATGTTCATGGACTGGCAGAATTAATATAGCAAAAATGGCCATCTTGCTGAAAGCAATCTACAGATTCAATGTAATTCCCATCGAAATTCCAACTCAATTCCTCATAGTGTTAGAAAGAGCAATTCTCAAATTCATTTGGGATAACAAAAAAACCCAGGATAGCAAAAACTATTCGCAATAATAAAATAATTTCTGGAGGAATCATCATCCCTGATGTCAAGCTTATTACAGAGCAATAGTAATAATAATTTCATGGTATTGTTACAAAGAAAAGGAGGTAGATCAATGGAACAGAATTGAAGACCCAGATATGAACCCACACACCTATGGTCACTTGCTCTTTGACAAAGGAGCTAAAACCATCAAGTGGGAAACTTTCAGGCAACATTTTCAACCAATGGTGCTGGTTCAACTGGTGGTCAGCATGTAGAAGAATGCAAGTTGATCCTTTCTTATCACCTTGTACAAAGCTCAAGTCTCAATGGATCAAGGACCTCCATGTAAAATCAGATACACTGAAAATAGTAGAAGAGAAAGTGGGGAAGAGCCTCAAACACATGGGCACAGGGAAAAATTTACTGAACAAAACATCAACGGCTTATGCTCTAAGGTCAACAATAGACAAATGGGACCTCATAAAATAGCCAAAAACTGGAAAGAACCCAGATGCCCTTCAGCAAAGGAATGGATTCAGAAAATGTAGTTCATTTGTAAAATGGAGTACCACACGGCTGTTAAAAACAATGACTTCATGAAATTCTTTGACAAACAGATGGAACTAGAAATATCCTTAGTGAGGTAACCCAATCACAAAAGAACACACATGGTATACACTGACTGGTAAGTGGATATTAGCCCAAAAGTTCAGAATACCCAAGATACAATTTACAGACAACATGAAACTCAAAAGAAAGAACACCAAAGTGTGGATGCTTCAGTCCTTCTTAGAAGGGGGAACAAAATACTTATGGGAGAAAATATGGAGACAAAATGTGGAACAGAGACTGAAGGAAAGGCCTTCCAGAGATTGCCCTACCTGGAGATCCATCCCATATACAGTCACCAAACTCAGACACTATTGTGGATGCCAACAAGTGCATGCTGACAGGAGCCTGATATAACTGTATCCTGAGAAGCTCTACCAGAGCTTGACAAATACAGAGTTGGATACTCACAGCCAACAATTGGATTGAGCATAGAGTCCACAAAGGAGGAATTAGAGAAAGAACTGAAGGAACCGAAGGGTTTTGCAACCCATAGTAAGAACAATATCAACCAACCAGACACCCCAGAGTTCCCAGGAACTAAATCGCCAACCAAACAGTATACATGGAGGCATCCATGACTTCAGCTACACACACACACACACACACACACACACACACACACACACATATATATAGCAGAGGGTGGCCTTTAAGGACATCAATGGGAGGAGAGGCCCTTGTCCTGTGAAAGCTGGATACCCCAAGGTAAGGGAATGCCAGGTTGGGAAAGTGGGAATTTGTTTGTGGGTTGATGAGCTCCCTCATAGAACCTGAAAGGGGGAAAATGCGTTGGGGATTTCTGGAGGTGAAATCAGGAAAGACGATGACAATTGAAATGTAAATAAATGAAATATCCAATTAAAAGATACAAAAACAGAAAACATAAAATCAAACAACAACAACAATCAGAGCCTAGCTCCAGTTCCTTGGCTAAACCCCACCAACAAGACCCGAGTTTCCTCCCCAACAACCCTGTGTCTACCACGGGACTCCAGGTTATTTTTCCCAACAAATTTGCACCTCAATGTTATAAGCCCACCCCTGCCAAACAATCACCAATTAGGAGGAAACTATAAATAAAGTTTAAGGTTTGGCTCTCAGTATCAACCAATTTTCTTAAAGGCCACAACAGCACACCAATTAGATCCTTGCCAGACTAGAAACACTCACCTCTTGCTTGCTGCTTTCTATAAAACCTTACCTTGATAATGGTTCAGGGCTCTTCTCCACCAAAATCATCCTGCAGTTTGGTGGTGGGTCGAGCGAGCCTGAGCTAGCTCCAAAAACACCCTGGATTGCATTGGATTGGCTTCTGACGGGTCTTTTGAGGTTTACAAACACTTCCTTTATACTAAAAAACATGCTTGATCTTTCTCAACCTTTCTCTGCTGTTCTCTCCTTCAGTAATCACTGTAGAGCTGGTGAGCCCAATTGTTTTCTGAGCCCCAGCTCCTTGTTCTTTCCAGACTTTCACTGATCCATCTAATTCTGTTTTCTTAGCCTTCACACTGTTTTACATTTGCACTCATTCATACAGGCAGGGCAGACCTCAGATGGCCCAGGGGCCTTAAATGTTTCTTTTGTTATTGCTATGGAGTCATTCATCATAGGTATATGAATGAGGCAGGATTTGATCCTCTGACCCATCTACACATTATGTAGCAACTAAGAAACAGTGTAATTAGCCTGTACATTACATTCATTATTTCCCATTTATTTGTAGCAAAATAGCATCCAGGCACATAGAATGGAAGGATAGAAGTGGGTGGCTCTTTGAAACATATAAACAGTTAATCTTTCATTTACGTGAGGATGACACTAAGAAGCCTTACCCATAGCCTATGTAAGATCTTGCCTGGCTTCTATATCTGATTTTGTCACTAGCAAAGTCCTAAGGCTTTTTGCTTCCTGTTATCCCAAAAACGAAAGGATGGGATTAATAACTTCCTCTCTCTACATAGATTATGCATTCCTTGGAAACATACATTATCCTTTAGGTAGCATATAAAGAGAGGTCCAGGTGCATCTTTTTTCTTATTATGGAAATCACTGCATTCAACAGATGTGAGCTGGGTATAATGCATAAGACATCCAACAAAATTCCTGTCTGGGTGGGTGAATCTTGGAATTGTCTGTGAGGAAGGTTCTAGACTGAGAAGGGAAGAATTACCCTAGTTGTACATAGCACTATTGTGTGGGTTGGTGTCCTGGACAGCATAAAAGAAAGAGATCATCACCAATGGTCTGATACCTGAGTACAGATACAGTATGAGCAGCTGCCTCACACTCCTGTCTATTCCTTCCTTGCTGTGATGGGCTCTACCCTCAAAGTGTGAGCACAAGTAAGTCACTCCATCATTAGGCAACCTTTTTCATGCATTTCATCATAGTAACAAGGAAAATACCAATCAATTGTGCATTATTGTATAGGTCTCTCTTATACTAGATATTTTTGACACTGAGGAATGCTTTGAAATCAGGTGTTAAGTTATGTGATGAGAGGAGATGAAGAGGTAATATGTTCACAGAAATACAAATAAATAAATAAGTAAGTAAATAAATAAATATTTCCTATACTTTTGGCTATATTGCAAGTACCTTGTCACAGAGCACCTTATATACATAACTAGGAATAGACAGATATTCTGAAATGTTACCTGCACACATTAGGTATGCAAAGATTCTTCTTGGAATGGGCCATTAACTACTATTTATGAGCTCTTCTAAATCCCTAGAAGGAAGCATCCAAGAATGACCTTGTTTGAAATGTCATTATATTATTCTTCATATCATTTGGCTCCATTCTGAAGTCCCTAGTACGAAAGTGCGCTAATTATTACAGTCAGTAGGCATGTCTTTTTTATATTCTAAGGCATTCATCCCTCTGGTTGCCTAATCACTTCTGAGTACTTTTTGAGTGAGTCTCTAATTTCTATCTGACTTCTCTGAAATACAAGACTTCATTTTAATCAGGAATCACTCATGTTTATAAATCATCTTAGGAAGTGACTCTGAGACAGTTCAACCTATATAGCATTGTTTCTGAGATGGTGGAAGGTCGCAATTATGCACCTTCTGAATGGAAATCCTGGTAAGCAGCTCAGGCTTATAAAGTCATCTTCCTGAGGATTCCTACTTTGTGCTTTCTGTTCTCTATCTCCCTGCCTTCTTCTCTATTCATCTCTTCCCTTCCCTCTATCTACCAATATTTTCTTCTTCATCTGTCCCTCTCCCTTTTCTTCCTTAAATGTGTATGTACTATAGATATACATATTCAAAGAGGTTAAAAAGAAGGTGAAGAAATTGAGGTCATGTCTTACAATGAGGTAAATGCTAGGAAGTGAAGCTGATACACGAAGCTGTTACTGGATGTAGTGGTTAGTTCTTTCAATTTGACAGGATATAGAATCTCTTAGGTGATATTCTTCTGAACATGTCTGTGAGGGGATTTCTAGACTGCAATAACTACAATAGTAGGCAGCACTATTCTGTGAGAAAGCAGGTGATGTATCACTAGGACTCATGGCTTTCTCATTCCTACTTGTGGATGTAATGTAACCAGATGCTTCAAGTTCTTGCTAGCATGGCTTCAATGCTGTGATGGCCTGGACCCTCAAAGTGTAAGCTAAAACAAACCCTTACTTTTGCATGTTGTTTTTTCTCAGACATTTTTCACGACAATGAGAACGTCAAGTATTAAACTATGCTTTTTGGCTGGTATGACAGGTCATTGCAAATTTGGCTCTAAGCTTCCCTGCCTCCTGGGCTTGTGTAACATAAAAAATGAGAGGTTGTTGTGCCCAGATTTCAAAATCCCCAAAGAAACCACCAGAAACCACAACTCTGATATGAGTATAGGAGAGTCTTTATTTAAGCTCCAAAGCTTGGGCCACAAAACTTCATGATGCAACAAGATAGGAGACGGACCCTGAGGTCTAGGAGATGAGAGTTTATAAATGAAAACAAAACAAAACAAAACAAAACAAAAAACCACAAGCAGGGCTTTGCAAGCCTTATTTTTACAATAGGGTAAAGGAATACTGTCCTTCAAGCTAATTGGTTTAAAGCACCTAGTTAAACCACAAGGAGGGAGTCTACACCCAAGCAGGAACATCTTGACTTGCAAATGACTTATGTTTTCTTAGTCCACTCTGTTGTTATCAGCTAGCTGCAGCTGCTTTGTCTATTTTGTAACTGACAGGCACTTTTCATGATTTTTCTCAGACCTCTCTAAGAGCCACTATGGATTCTGAGCAGACTCAGAATAGGACTTCTTGTCCACCAGACAGGAGCTGTATTCATAGTTGGTAGGATTGAGGTGAGACACTCTTTTATCTCCATGGATCCTACTGCTCTTCTATGCCTTTTATATTACCATCCTGGAAGGAATAAAGGTATTGAAAGATACACTTGAACCACTCCCTTTGATTATTAAACTATTGAAATAACGCATCCCAAGAAACAAAAATTTCTTCTTAAGTCTGAGAGATGAAAATGACATAGAACCCAGTATATCAGAGTAAATGTGTGTATATTGTGTGTGCACAATTTTACTCATCTTCCAGAAGAAGATTTTGCATAGTTCTGTTAACTTATTGGGTCATATTGCAGGAAAGGCTGGAGTAAAGATAATTATGGGTCAGTGATTGGCTGGACCACACCTGAACCAGACCTGCCTCTGTACATCTCTCATCCTGTTTAAACCTAGACATTCTGTCATGACTCAGTATGGGCATGGGGAGGTCTCTTTCTTTTTCTTCCTTATGAGGCTGCATAGAATCACCACTCTTTTCCTGCTTTCACTATTATTTATGTCTCTAATTGGCCCATGGAGAATGCATAGCTGAGCCTATCTTTCTAGGGATGCTATGACTCGAAGCTATACTTGTAACATGCGTTGATTGGCTTGAAGCAGTTCAGAGGAGTGTAATATGGATGCCTCCATTATGAATGTAGGTTATTGGAGCCCATACCTCTAAGCTTTCTTGCTTTTAAATGTTCTTGGAAAGGAGCCTCGCAGATGGAAGACTCCTAGGGAGATATGACTGAACACAAGGATTACCCATTCTCCAAAACTCTTAAGTACATCTGTAGAGTCTTACTCTGAGTATATGAAATGTAAGTCATGGGTTATTTACAGCTTGAAATCTACTTTTGACACTTTCAGCACTTGTGCAGGGAGTAAACTTTAAAAGGCTTTTGCCTTAAGGAACATGCATCCATGTGGCTTTGAGCCCCAAAGGCTGACATGTCTCTCCGTCTCTCCCGCTCTTTCTTATTGAACTCCTCTACTTTCAGTTTCTTGCTTGCTCTGATTGTTTATCCTGGGTTGTTTTCAGTTTCTAGAACTAGGAACTTGAGATTGCAGACCACGCCCAGGCAGTGCATGTAAGCACCCCTTCTAGCTGGAAGCGGGGAAACCTTTACGGCATGCGAACTGAGGGCTGAATTTCCTGATGGCTTCTGTGGCTATGAGTGGATCAAAGCCCTTAAGACACTTTTAGTTGAAAGAGAGTACTCAGAGACACTCTGCAGGAATGAGTAGGCACTTAGACAGGAAAGTGTTTATTGGGCAGTCATTGAATGCTTGCTACAGCACATTACCAGGGGTTTGGTGTGGAGAATTCTATGGACTTCAGAACAGTCTCCTTTACTTGACCTTGTACCTCCATGAGGGTAGACCAGTTAGAGCATCTTTGGTTGCTGATGGCATAAAATGTATCACCTGAATTCATCTGCAAAGAAATTTGTTGGCTTATTTAGGTGCTTAAAGATAAGGAGTTGCAAGAATTGTGAACTTGATAGAATTTATGGTTGTCATGGAAATCCATCTATGGGTAGGCCACTTGGAGGTGAGTTTGAGTCATCCAGCTACAGGGTTAAGATCAGGGAGAGAAGAGAAAGTAACTCCAGGGAAGGAGTGGAATTTGTATACAGACTCTTGTGGATGTCACAAGACAGGCTGGTAGGGACTAGACCTATAATCTTCACATGTTAAGAGGAGGGCACTCTTCAGGTAATGGCTTCCTTTCTACCAGTTCATTTAGAGCCTAGCTTTCACATTCTGTTTTTCTCAGTGGCTCTAAGGCACGACACAATGTAACACTTGATCAAGTGGTAGAATTCCCTTGATAGAATAAACCACATTGATACAAGTAGTGGGTTAAAATGGAAGCCTAGTTTAGGAGGGGCCACCTATTTTCTGATTAGATTTGAGGCTTATTTCACAGATGGTAGGCAATTCATGTCTTGAGCAATGCCAATTCTGTACGGATAATTGTTTCAACTATCTAACCAGCCTGTTAGATAAAGCAAGGTATAGAGTGTCTCTTTAGAATATCTTAATTCCTGCCTAGGCCATTACACTGAAGCATTGATATGTTTAGCTGAAATGAGTGTGTACCGTGGCAGCAGTGAAGTGCTTATACAGACTTTAAATGGATGATGCCCGATACCCTTTACAATAGTGTGATTCATTCAGAAATGTTCTATACAGACATGGTACTGCTCTACCGTTTCCGTGCCCTGGTCTAGATATGATCTCTGCTGCCTTTCTACTTGCTCAGGGTGTATGTGATGGGTGATCTTGGTTATCAAGTTGCTACAGTTAGAATGAACTTAAATACAGCTGGCTGGACCATATCTTTAGGTGACAGACAACACAAAAGGACATCGAAGAAGAAAGCTTTTGATTTTTCCTGACGTCTCTCACTTTTGCTGACAAGTTCATTTATTCTGCTGCTCTGGCATGCCTTCTTTGGAGTTAAAACCTACATCTTTACAATTCTATCAGATTAGAAACAAGATGATGGTGGTTTGAATGAGAATGGTCTCTGTGGGCTCATATTTTGAATATGTGGTTCCCCATTTGAAGGAACTGTATGAAAAGGGTTAATAACGTTGGCCTTGTTGGAGGAAGTGTGTCAATTAGGGCAAACATTGAGGTTTCAAAGTCATCTCACCATTTGCAGTTAGCATTCTCTGTTTCCTACTTACAGAATAAGACATGATCTCTAAGCTGTTCCTTTTATCAGCTCTTTGCTCTGTTATTATGGATTCTGACCCTCTGAAACAATAAGTCTCACATTAGGGTCTTTCTTCTCTTTGATGCATTGATCATGGTGTTTTATCTCATTAATAGAAAGAAATGGGACTGACTTCTTAACATCAAGTTCATTGTTCTTCAAACTGTAGGCAAGACATCATCCCCTTTTAAAACCCAATTGACATCTCTTCTTCCTTACTTTACATTTTCAAAGGCCTAGGGTGTGAGACTTAGTGGGGACACTGAACTGGATTGTTAGTTGTAAGAAGTTTGTTAGAAGATTTATTACCAGTATGAGCAGAGAGACAGATAGGCAGGTAGGTAAATTATCCTAATAGGGTCTCTGAGAAGGCTTGCAGTTCTAGTGCCAGAGACAGACTACACATGATAGTGGCTCCAAAAAGGGTCTGGACCACATGGCAGAGTTATGGATCTCTTCCCAGAGATCTCTGAGGAAGGTTTTAGAATGTGCATCTGTTCATTCTCACAGATTCCCTAGAAGGGAGTATGGAAAGTGTGGGAAGCAGAAATTATGACCACCAGCACCTCTTTGGTTTTTCTGAGTCAGTATACATATAAACTCTCTTGCTCAGATGAGAAACACAGCCTAGCTAGAGGTTCATGAACAGTGCTCCCAATAATGTGCTTCTCATTATTTGTGACAGAGACTGTAGGTATTGTAGACTGAACAGCTGTTTGCTAAGCTGTCTACCAGATTTCCATCACAGGAAATCACATCTAAAACCCCTGGTTGTCAGGATGAGATGGCGTTGTGTAAGGACCTGGTTTGTTGGGGGCAGAATCCTTTGCTCTTTGGCATGTTTGCACATCAAAAGAAGTTGACCTAAGCATGCCCGTGCTTGTGGCTACTACTTTTCCATCCTCCTGGAGGGGATGATCCTAGGGCCATATTGAAGCTAGAGCAGATGGCTCCAGGTGACTTTTTTCTATTGTACCTCCTTGAATTAACAGGGTCATCATGGAGCTGCAGAAGGCACAGAGACAGGTGTGACTTCCTCCAAAGCTGATAGGCTGATTCCACTTCAAGGGAGCAGTAGGAACTTGAGATTGCTAAGTAACCTGTAGATGTCAGTGAGAGTCCTATATTTTTCTCTTTCGTATGGATTCCAAATGATTTTTTCAGGTCACATTCTGTAACCCTCCTGGTAGATGCAAAGGTATTCTAAAGGGAGAGATTTGTGCTCCTTACTTTAGCATAAATAGTTTTGAGAAAGGGGAGCAACAAGAAATTGCCATTTCTCCAGGTATCTAGCTTCAGGAATTCAAAAGCGGAGGCAGTGATGCCTGCCAGAAAGGCAGCTTGTTTCCCAGGAAGAAATGTTGAGTAGTTCTGACAACTTGTCAGTCTACGTTCCAGGAGAGACTGAGGCTGAGATAATGATGGGTCAGTGATAGACA
>JADRCD010201572.1:18033-31592 GCA_019843815.1 Montemys delectorum
AGAGAGAGAGAGAGAGAGAGAGAGAGAGAGAGAGAGAGAGAGAGAGAGACAGAACGACAGACAGACAGATAGGCAGACAGACACAAATGAGACCAGCTAGGACAGATCTCATCCTGGTCCTGGCAACGAAGGACAATTAGGATCAAACAACAGATGGTTAATCAGTGACATCTCCAAAGTACGTTGGTCGGAGACAAGTGAGGATTGTGTCGCGCTTGGAGTAAAGACCCACTGGATATGATCATGCCTGCTTGTAACCTGGGCACTTGGGAAGCTAAAGTGAGAGGGTCACATCCTTGAGGCCAGGCTGGTCTTTGTCTCACAGCCATCGGCAAGAGTGGAATCATTTGTGGCAGCCCTTCCAGAGGTCCCCAGAGCAGAGTGGCTACCTGGCACTTAGCTAACCTTGGTTCCTACTTTTATTCTGCTTAAGATATTTGTTTCAGACTCAGACTTAATTTGGGCATTTTTCTGTGTGCCCTGGCGTGCAGACCATGTGCAAGAGGACTCTTTCAGTAGTAAAAGTCATGGTGTTCGGCGACAGGATCCCATCCTTCACAGGGCACACACCTTTAGAGAATTACTCTTGACAGTACAGAATAAAAGGTCAGGAAGGTGAGTATATCCTGAATTATAAAGACACATTTGTACTCCTCATTGTAGAGCATTATGGGAAGCATCGCTCTCAGCTTAGCCTAGGTCAGCACATTCCCACTGTTAATGATTCCTTTGTTCTGAGATAACCTCCCTCAGAGGTTAGATGTCCCAGGAGGAGTAAAAGGGAGATACCAGCAGGGACTAATTTGATTCAATGTTTCAGGACAGAGCCAGAGCCCAGACATCCCCAGGGTAAGGAAGGAGTGGAAGGCATAATGAGAAAAACACAGATCTCCACATCTCAAAAACATGGCTGCTCACTTGACCACAGGGGCGAACTGAAGATCAGAGTGACGCTGCCTTTGTGCACCCTTCCCCACCTCACTCCCGCTTGAGAAGCAATGTGACACCAGGGTACAAAGCCACTCTCTTCTTGGATCGCCAGCTCTCTGGACAAAGTACAGTGTTAAGATTCAAATCCTGGACCAGTGAGGTGGCTCATTGGGTAAAGCACTTGTTACTCAAACAAGAGGAGTTGAATTCAGATCCATAGCACCCACACACAAAAGCTGGCATGGTGGTAGGGCTATAATCCCAGTATGAGGAGGCAGAAACAGGAGGGTTTCTGGACCTTTCTGGCTAGCTGGTCTTCCTGAGTAGGTGAGTTCCAGACTTACAGAGAGACCTTGTCTGAAAATAAGGTGACAAATAAAAGGGTAATCCCAATACCAAGTTCTGGCTTCCACATGTCTATGTGCGCCTACACCTCCCTCTCTCTCTCTTCCTTCCTCCCCTCCCCATCTCTGTCTGTCTGTCTGTCTCTCTCATACACACCCCAACCCCACAGAGGATTTAAATCTGTCTCTGCTTTTATTGGTTTCTGCAAGTGACTGGCAGTATGAACTTACAGCACAGTCTCCATCAGGCCACAAGGCAGGAAGGACTCAGGGTCACAGGGAAAAAAAAAAAACCCTTCTACCCAGGCCTTCTGCAGACTGGAAACCAAAGGAGGTTTTCCCAGAGTAGCCTGGTCCTCACTGATTCTTGCTAACAATCGAGAGACTGCTGGCCACCTCCACCACGCTGCTCTTTTCCCAACCACCAGCCACAACTCTGTGGACCCCTTTCTCTACCCCGTGGCTTCAGCTTAGCTAACTCTGTGACAGCTCTGCAGCTGCCCTCCCTCTTTATTTTTTACTGTCTGTTCCCCATATCAACCAGCCTGGCTCTTTATTCTCATGCCCAGTTCAGGTCCCTTGGAGGTGGTTTGGTTTAGCACATCACCACAGTGCCTGCTGGGACAGCTTTCCTATTAATGTGATACGGGGAGTTTTGGCTAGTCTGTACATTGGTTGCCCCAAGCTAAGTGTGTGACCATCCCCAGCATACGTAGTTATGTCCAGGGTTGGGTTCTCATGACACAAATCAAGCCTAGTTATCTTGGAAGATACACCTCCACGTAGTTTATTGGCAGGAAGCTAAGGGGAGAATAATCTACTACTCCTTTCAAGACAAGCTTTCCTACCGATGGGTACCACTGAATTTGGAACAGGATAACTGCTGACTGTGGATGACTGACCTGAGCCTTGGAGGGTGTTTAACAGCAGCTCTGGCCTCCACCCAGCAGGTACTATAACAACCATTCACTCTCCTGCAAAACTGAAGCAATAAACAACGTCTCCAGACTTTGCTAAATGTCCACTGTCATAAAGATATGTGAGGCCCTGAACTTATCCCATTCTAGTGTGGGCAGTAAGTAGCAGAAGGACTATGAAGGGTACTGATATGTCTGTGAGGGATGGCTCAAAGACTTGTTACGATTTGGACATGACATGTAGACTCTATCACTGAGAGATGGTAGATGGTATCATTGAGAGATGATTGGATGAACGGCATTTGTCCTCCTCAGTGAATCGATTTATTGATGGGAAGTGGGGCTGGTGGAATCAAGTAGGCCACTGGAGCATGCTCTAGACGATATACCCTGTCTCTAGAGCCTTCCTGTCTCACTCTCTGCACCCTGGCTTCCATGAGAGGAACAACTTGTTCTCCCTGCTCCTTTGCTCTGATGCTCTCTCTGCCTCACTGTTGCCTGGAGACAGTGGAGACAGCTGAATGCAGACTGAGGTGTTGGCAGCTGTGAGTGAGAGCATACCTCTGCCCTGCAAATTGTTCCTCTCAGGTGACTAAAGCAGACACAGAGGGGGAGCTCCTGCTGCAGGCAGTGTATTCGTGCTTCAGTTTCTATAGATAACTTTAATTACTCAAAATGAGGAATTTGAGACAGTAATAGTCTCTCTGTGTCACGTGTGGCTGTTACCTGCAATGGCTGATTCATTTGTTTATCTTCTGTGTACATGTTTGAGAATGTGGAATTCTCTGTGTTGTTATAGATACATTTCTGAAAAAACCATTCCTGTTACGCTGAGAATCAGCTGACAAAGGAGAAAGGCCTGAAAAGACTGAAGCCCGAGGCAGATGGGGGTTTTCATGAGAGTGAGGCAACGAGGCAGAAGATTTCAGCACGGTGAAGGGGAGGGAGGGAGGGCTAACTCAGGTAGCAGTAGCCTGTGGCCAGCAAGAATGTACTTGGCTCTCTAAAAAAACTGTTAACATGGGGGCTGGAGAGATGGCTTTGTGGAGGACCTGGGTTCAATTCCCAGTGCCCACACAGTGGCTATCAACTACCATTAAATTCCAGTTCCACAGGATCCAATGACCTCTTCTAGCCTCCATGGCCATCAGACATGTACGTTGTATACAGACATATATTCAGGCAAAACATTTATATACATAATTAATAAATAAATCTTTTCTTTTGAGACAAGGTTTATCTGTGTAGTCCTGAGTGTTTTGGAACTCACTATGTAGACCAGGCTGGCCTGGAACTCAGAGATCTGCCTGCCTCTCTCTCTCCTGCGTGATAGGACTAAAGGTGTGGACCACCACTATCCAGTAATAAATCTTTTTTTTTTTTTTAAAAAAAGAAAGATATTTTTAAAAGAGCTCTATTTACATGTCAAACACCAGTTCAGAAAGGTCCAGACATCAGTGCACCACATGATTGCCTGACTATCTTAAATGACTTTCTTGTCTTACAGAGTTTGGGATGTGTTACAGGACACCTGGAAGGCAAGATGGCTGTAGTCATGTTAAGCTGGATTCCTACAGTGTGTGTGAGGGCACAAGTAGCTACCCGCCTTAGGGCTGGACTCCTCCTGTGCCATCAGGATAGTTGAGAGCCAGCACTGGCATGACTGGCATTGTCGTTGTGTTGACATGCCATGAGAAGACAGGCTCTGCAGAAATGAAAAACAAGACTTAGTGCTCACTTCAGCAGGACTTATACTAAAATTTGTGTGAAAACCAGAATTTATATTAGTGCAGAGTTTATATTCCCTGTCGTACAGACCCACCCACCTCTAAGCATGTGAGACATTCGATGCCCACAACGATCTGTGAAATTGTTCTTCAGCCTGAGAATCCTGAACAGCTTGAGTCCAGAGTGCAAGGAGCACAGCCAAACCTGTTGTTCTGATTGTATTTCCTTTTCCTGAGCTCAGCTCTCTGACCAACTGGCCCACAGCGAACTACTTAACCTTCTGTTTCTCTTGGCCTCTTTTATGTGAAGCGAAGCTAATTTATACCCTTGGTTGAAGGTGATTTCAAAACCAACTTGGGTCATCACAGGCGTTAAAGTATTGTAAAGATTACAGAGAACCGGGTGCAAATGAGACCACTTCCTCCTGTGCACGGCAGCGGCACACCGGCACTTCCCTTTAAATGCAGTTAGCTGATTTTATGTGTGTACAGTCCTGCGTTGCTTGACAGCAGGGCACGCTCTAAGACGTACACTCTTAGGCAATTTAGTCATTGTGCTGACATAACGGAATGGATGTATACCAACCTAGGTGGTGTAGGCCAGCTGCTTCATGTGGTCTCTTGACATAATCAAGACATGTGCTTATCATGAGATGTTTGAGGTCTGCCACTACTATACAGCACGCTCTTTAAGTTATCTGGGCATGTGGGCTTGAGTCTGCTGTTGTGGTATATTCCTTGTTTTCATTGTTTCTGACAATGTGTTTGACCTACATGCATTCCTAAGACCGTCTGCCTATCTTCAGCCTGCCAAGGTTATCACATAAGTCATTGGATGCTTTGAAGTGAGAGGGGGCTTTCTATTCGTTAACCACTCATAAGTGAAAACCAGAAGGATGTCTAGGCAAGATGTGGTCACAAGGCATTATGTGGTAAGAGGTGGAGTCCCAGGCTCAGGAAGGAGACCTGTGCTCCTGGCTGAGTCATTTTACTGCCTTTCCAAATTCTTCTTCTTCTTATTTGTTTCTGAGTGTGGGTACACGGGTGTGGGTTACATGTGTGTATGTATGTGTTTGGGTGTTCAAGGGAGTGCATGCCTGTGCCAGTGGAGACCAGAGGGTGACACTGGGCATCTTCCTCACTATCTTATTTTTTTGAGACAGGGTTTCTCACTGGGCCTGGAGCTTGACAATTTGGGTAGGCTGGGTGGCCAGTGAGTTCCAGTGACTCGGCTATCTCTGCCTCCTCAGCACTGGGATTTATAAGTGTGCCTGATCATGCCCAACTGGGGATTTAAACTCAAGGCGTCATGCTTGCATGGCTAGTACCTTACCAACTGGGCCATCTCCAAAGACCCCAATTCACGCTCTTTCAACCTGTTCGGTCTGTCTAGAGTGGGTGGTAGGAGCCAGGCTGAGCACAGTCAGAGAGGAAGAGCTCTGGAGTAACAACATCTCTTCTGTGATCTAGAGGATTTTCCTATGTCAGGATTCAGACGCTCTGCCCTGCCTCTGCACAGTGCGAGCAGAGCCCTCTACCCCACAGGACCCTCTGCTCTGAGCAGACGGGGACAACCAGCTGCTGGGAGAGAATCCGACCCTCAGGGTTCTGTCTCTGTCCTCCCAGACACTGTCTCCAGTCTCCCACAAAACTCTTACAGTTTGACAGCTATAGCCATCACCCTCCTGTGTCAGCCCTCCAGTGTTTTAGGCTTCTCAGCCGTTTGAGTAACACAGGCAGCTGCCAGATGAGTCAACCCTTGTTTTTGTCTCTGCAATCTAAGGCCCAAAGAGAGATGCCTGATGTCATATGTCATAGTGCAGAAGCTTAGCTGGACTCAGGCGTAGGTGTGTGTGGTGAGCAGGAGGGACGTGACGGAGCACACTTCAGCAAAGACAGATCTTTCAACCGCCGAAAAATAAACGGGGAACAATAATGGAATGAACATTGATATTGGTACCTTTCCCTCTTCATGTCCCATTAGAACTATATAAAGGCATTTTTTTATTGTGTGTATTTACGTGTATGTGTGTTTATGTGCAATGTGTGTGTGTGTGTGTGTGTGTGCGTGCATTTTCTTTCTTTTTTTTTTGTTTTTTGTTTTTGTTTTTGTTTTTTGTTTTTTTGTTTTTTTGTTTTTTTGTTTTTTTGAGACAAGGTTTCTCTGTGTAGCCCTGGCTATCCTGGAACTCACTCTGTAGACCAGGCTGGCCTCGAACTCAGAAATCCTCCTGTCTCTGCCTCCCAAGTGCTGGGATTAAAGGCTTGCGCCACCACTGCCCGGCATGTGCATGCATTTTCACGTGTGTGTGTGTGTGTGTGTGTGTGTGTGTGTGTGTGTGTGTCTGTGGGTGTGGGTGTGGAGGCCAGAAGTCAGTCTTGGGTATGGCCTCCTCAAGAGCCTCTCATCTTGTTTCATGAATCTTAGATTCTTACTGGGATCTGGGGCTCATGATGAGGCTAGGCTGGGTGGCCAGTGAGCCTTAGGAATCCACTTGTCTGGAATTATAAATGTATCATGCTGGGCTTTTTATGTGGGTGTTGGGGGCTTGAATTGAGGTCCTCAGATGTAGCACTTTATCTACTGAGATATTTTCTTAGCTCCCCTGCTCCTCCCCAATTTTTTTGAGACGGGTCCTCAGAGAACCAGGCTGATCTCAAACTCACTTACATTCCTTAGCTCCCTGCCCCTTACATCCTAAGTGCTGGGATTGTAGGTGGACAGCACCATTCCTAGTTAGAATTTTTTTCACTCGTGTGGGGTATGCTTGTATGTGTCATGTGTGTGCATGCACATGAGTGTTTGCATGTGTAGGCACGTACATGTGGAGGACAGAGGTTGGTATATGGTGTCTCCTCGATTGATCTGCACCTTGTATATTGAGGCAGTCTCTCATTGAACCTGGAGCTTATCAATGAAGCTAGTCTAAAAAGCAAGACTGCTCTAAGGATGCTACACTGGCTCCGGGATTACAGCCAGGTCACCACTTTTGCTCTGCACTGGTGGATGCTGGGATCTGCACTCTAGCTTACCCTAGCACACTGAGTGTTTTACTTCCCTGCCTGCTTCTATTTTTCAGCCCCCAGTAAAGGAATTATCCCTAAGGATATCCAGAGAGGGAGACCGAGACAGCAATAGCAGCAAGGTCTGTGTTTTGGAAAGCCGTTACAGGAGAGAATGATAACTGGCAAGCAGACATCGGGGAGGTTTGAGGGCTAGGGCTAGCTCATTTTACACAACAGAATCATACAGGGCTGAAGAATCATGGGCAGATATTCTTGATTGCCAATTATCTTTAGATCCATCATTCTTAAAACAACAAAACCAACAAAACGTCTCTTCTTTTGTGTGTACAAGCATGTGTGTGGTGAGCATGTACGTGGAGGGTAGAGGTCAATCTTAGGTGTTGGGGTGATGTTCTTCAGATCTCACTCCCACCCTCTTTAATATCAGGGTCTCCCACTGGTCTGCAACTTACAGCGTAGGTTAGGTTGGCAGGTCAGTGAGCCTCTGGTATCTGTCTGTCTCTGTGCCTAGCATTGGGATTATCTGTGTACACCCTCATACTGGGCTTTTAGAATGTGGGTTCCAGGCACTGAATCCAGACCTTATGTGTACACAGCAAGAACTCTCTGGATGGAATGGTTTCTGCAGGCGTAAAATATTTTCATTATGGAAAAATTAAGGAAAGTAACTGGAAGTGAAAAGTGGTGTTTCCTGACCCTCAGCAGATGTCTGAAAACGCAGGTATCCTGAAAACCTCCCACGCACAGATTTAATGGCTTTTCCATCTTAACTCCTGCACGTGTTTAGCGCACACAGTGGCCGTAACCCTGGAGGTTTGAGGCGTGACTACAGCAAGAGCATGGATTTTCTTTTCCTTCTTCGCAACTGCAACCACAGAAAATGGTTCTGTCCATTTTAACAACTCTGACATTTCTTTTTCCTTCTCATCTGAGGTGAAGGGTTTATTTAGCTTTTCATTTAAAGAGACCATTTTCTGGCTTTGCTTTGATGGCCCTTCCCTTGTGCTGTGGGCTATGGTTAAGGATAATGAGGGCGCCTTGAGCACAGGCACCCAGGGCCTTGAGAGTCGGTCTGATGGCCAGGAAGGACGGGTAGTGAGTACAGTGTGGACAAAGAGATGATTCATGCGAGGGCTGGATGGAGCAGGATGGTCCAAGAACTCATCATGCTGAACGGTGCCCAATTTAAAACTTACAAAGTTTAGCTCTGAAATTTTCCATTTAACATTTTTATGGTTGGTGGTGGGTGACTGAAACCAGTGGCAGGTCAAACTGTGGCTAAGTAGAAGGTGCCTGCTCGCCAATGACACCCACGGTGCCTTTGTTACCCAGTTCCGACCCTTACCTGCATCAGCGGACATTGTCTCATCGATTCTGATTCAGTCTTGTAATTCTGAACGTTTGTTCATCGGGGGGAGCACTTGGGGAGGTCAGAGGACAATTTGTCAGTTGGTTCTCTCCTCCCACCACGTGGGATAAGGACAGAATTCGTGTTGTCTGGTTTGTCAGCTGCTGCCTCACTTGCTGAGCCACCTCGAAGGCCCTCTCAAGTATTTTAGTTAAAATATTTGACACAGTGTAACCACTATTTCATTGCTTTTAAATAAAAAGGCCTATTTATGACAGAAAAACTTCTTTAAACTATTACGAGAGGGGCAAGAGAGGTGGCTCAGTGGTTAGGAGCACACATATCAGGAGGCTCACAATCAACTGTAACTTCAGTTCTAGGAGGATCTGATGCCTCCAGCCTCCTTGGGTACTGGAACATATACACAGACACAGACAGACATAATTAAAAATAATAACTTTTTAAAAATTTTAATTAAAGCCTGGCAGTGGTGGCGCATGCCTTTAATCCCAGCACTTGGGAAGCAGAGGCAGGTGGATTTCTGAGTTCAAGGCCAGCCTGGTCTACAGAGTGAGTTCCAGGACAGCCAAGGCTACACAGAGAAACCCTGTCTCCAAAAAAAGCAAAAAAAAAAAATTAATTAAAAATATCACTATAATGGGTTATCATATATAACCCAACTAACAATAATTCTTTAATATGTAGAAAGAAAATCACCATGTTCAGTTACTTTGACTGCCTTAAGATTTACATTTACAATCAGTTTGTTAGAATCAGGACTCCGGTTTAATGTGAGGCATTTTGTTACATGTGCCATTTCACTGTCTTACATTTATTTGAGTTACCTCTCCATCCTCTCCCTCTCCTTTCTCTCCACATCTGTTTCCCTCCCTCTTTGTGGGAATCAGTTCTTGCCTTCCATCCTGTGTTTACCAGGGATGAGACTCAGCTCATCAGGCTTGGCTGCAAGCACCTTCACCCATTGAGCCATCTCACTTGCCTCTTGGTTGATTTTTTTTTTTTAACTTGAGAGAGAGTGAGAAGTATCATTTTATGTTTCATGGACTTTCTTCGCAATCTGATAGATCCTTGCTGAGGATAATGCTGTTCAATGTGTAAAGTAAAATGTTGGGGTTACAAAGAAAATTAACGTTATAATCCTCAAACCGTTAGGTTTTTTTTGTTTTGTTTTTTGTTTGTTTGTTTGTTTGTTTTTGCAATATAACAATAGTCTCCTTTTGGATTTCATTTTACTTCTGAAATGAGTTCTGTTTGACCAGGCTGGCCTTACACTTGTCACCTCATGTGGCCCCCATGCCCCTGCCCCTCAGGAGCTTGTGTTGATGAGTACTTTAAGCAACAGGTAACTGTCATGCTATGCTATGTTACACACTTGACTATAGTTAAGTTATAGTTATCTCTGTTGGTTTTCACCGTTTGGAAATACTTTTAGAAACTAAAGTGCATGTTTTCAATTATGGTAAAGGCTTGCATGGTTCCAAAGTTAAAACAATATTAAATAAGGTGTTTGTAAGGAAGCCTTGCCTGCATCTGTCCTCAATACTCCACTGCTCTTTATAAGTAGCCATGCATGACAGATTTTGGTTTTCTTGACACTGTTTCTTTCAGACAGACAGACAGACAGACACAGACAGACAGACAAACATCCAGTTCTTTATCTTGCTCCAAAAGTAGCATCCTGGGGATGCTGAGATAGCTTAGTGGTTAAAAATGTGTCCCACTCTTGGAGAGGGCTGGAGTTTGGCTCCACGCACCCCTGTTGGTTAGCTTACAATCCACCCAGCTGTAACTCCAGCTCCAGGGATCTGATTCTCTTCTCTTCTGGCTTCTGCAAGCATCTACACTCAAGTGCACATACCCACCTTCTATTAAAAAAGTACATTAACAAGTAATAGCATTCAAAAGTGGCATGCGAGTGAGTTCCAGGACAGCCAGGGCTACACAGAGAAACCCTGGCTCGAAAAACAAAACAAAACAAAACAAAACAAAACAAAACAAAAAGTGGCATGTTATACAGTTCCACCTAAATTTTTTCCCCTTAGTAGTTCCTGGCTGCAAGCCTATAGGGTTGCACGTAGATGCCCTTCACTCCTGAGTATAGCTTCATAGCTCCCCAAGGTACACACACGGGTAGAGAGGCCATAGGAAGCAGAGTGAAACAAAGCACACAAAAATAAAGAAGATCCTGAGAACAGAGTATGTTTGAGGAGAAAGAATGGCCATCAATTTATAGAGGGAGGTAAGGAAAGCTACGCAGTCATGAGAAGAAAATGGAATGCCAGCATGGTATGCTCACTGTATAAGAGCTCTTGGAAAAGTAAAAATCTGATATATTGAAAAAGTAAAGTTGAGGACTCTGCGTATAAACTAGGGTCTTATAAACAGGCAGATCTCTGTGAGTTCAAGGTCAGCTTGGTATACACACACACACACACACACACACACACATATATACCTTTCATTTTAAAGAGACTTTAGCTTAGGTTACATAGTGAGACTCTGTTTCGCACAGACAGACAAGAGAAGAAAAACAAAAATGTCAGCCAGGCAATGATGATTTGGAAATTAAGGAACTATGTCACAGAGGCAATTCTGGAAGTCCAATATCTGAATGATAGGGCTATCCAAGAAGAGAAATACTGAAAACAGAGAAGAAATAAGTAACAAGTTAATTGGGGAACTTGACTGCTAAGAATGAAATAATATATCCAGTAGCCAGTGGAATGGACAATTGGGCCCATATTCTGCCAAGCCTTGTGTAACTTCAAAACATGGAAGAGAAAAGGAAATTTCTTTAGGTTTCCAGATTAAAATCAATAAAAGAGGTCAGTAATAGAATGTTTCTAGCATTTTCAATAATTCTCAAAGCTAGAAGTCACTGGAGTAAATGATTTCTGATCCTGAATTTTATACCCAGATAAACTAGAATACCAAATCTAAAGGTCTTTTGGTAAGCAGTCTCAAAGTATTTACCGGATAGGGATAGTGTATAAACCTAGGAAGAAGCATGTCAAGTAGCAACCAAACACATCTACAGACATGAACACAGCAATTACATAAGCACCGAAAGACACGAAGGTGACTGCTTCAGGGGGGTTAGATAGGCGGGCAGCAGGGGACTGCCTTTTTAACAGTACTGATACCTCATTTTGATAAAGGTTTAAGTAATTTTGAAAAGCAAGATCTACTTATGTGATGATTTTGAAGAGTATAACCTATATTAGAGGGGAATGCTATGGAAATGGATGGAAAAGCACAGATGCACATTGTACTCTTGTACTGCTTCCACAATCTCTTGCTTTATCTGACGAAGGAAACCCATTAGGCCTTTTGGAAGTGGAAATGATGAGGCTGGAATATGGGGTTGTGGTGGCGGTGGGGCGGCTGCGGCCGCGGCGGTGGGGGTGTACCAAACACGTTAGAGCTGGGAAGGATATATAAAGTCTCCTTAAAATGAAAGGTCTAGCAATGTCTAGGGACAGCAAGCTTCTCAAATTCTACTTCGTGATATAATCTCTTGGGAGGCTTTAAAAAAAAATGCACTTTTGAAATACACGCCACAAGAAATCAGAAGAAAAGGCAGGCGCCAGCGTTTTAAAAAAAATACCACCGGGAGGGTGTATTACTGGAGTTCAGCGTTTGTGTGAGCAGTGTGCCCGGGACCCTAGGCTAGCACTGAGGCGTCTAAAGGCCCAGTCATAGCAACGGGGTGCCACCGAAGGACTTTGAGGGGGGGAATGGCGCCTCACGTTTGGGGGCGGGTGACTGAAATGGGAGGAGGCCAGAAGGAGGCTGCTGGTCAGGGCTGACTGGCTCCGACTGCCCTGGAGGAGCTGGGAAGGACCGCGGTGTTCCTGGGCCTCGGCCCCTCCGCCTCCCCCGGCTGGCTCCTGTCTTCCGCTCGCTCCTCGACGCGCCCTGGGCTCTGGCCCAGGAGGCCCATCAGCCACCAGGAGGCAGCGTGCCAGCGGCCGCGCCCTCTGATTGGGTCGGGGGCCCCTGGAGGGTGGGAACGTGACTCGTGTCCCCCTCAGTCGCCGGGACCAGCCGGCGGGGGACGAGTGCGCGTCCCGGTTCCGGAGAGCTTCGGAGCCACCTGGCCCGCCGCACCCTCACGACTTCGCGGCCCTCCTGCCGGGCGCCTGGACGGCAGGCTCCCGCCCGCCCGCGTGACAGGAACTCGGCAAATGACGGAGGCGACGAGCGTCGCGCGGCTCGGAGCTTCGCTGCCCCGTCCGCTGCCGACCTCCGGGGACGGCGCGTCGGGCGCGCGGTGAGTGCGACACGTCGGCGTCTGAGGGGACGACGCGGGCGGCCCGAGGGGAGCGCGCCTCCGCGAGCTCGCCGAGCCATGGCTTCCACGACCGCCGGCCGCCGCTGGCCTCCGAGGAGACGCAGCTCGAGACGGGGCCCCACGCCGCGGTCTCGCGCGCCCGGCGCGAAGCTTTCGGCCCCGGAGGCCGGGCCGCCACGCCGCGGGCCTCTCCCGCGCGGCGGCGCGGGACGCGACCCTCTCCTCGGAGCGAAGGCGACACCTTCCTCTCCCGCCGCGCGGCGGTACGTGACGGCCCTCGGGCCCCCGCAGCCGCGTGGGAGCACAGACTCGGCCTGCGCGGCGCTCCCGCAGCCGGCCCCGCACGAGCCGCGGGAAGCAGCAGCCTTCCGCCCGGCCCCGGCCTCGGAACGCGGGGCCTCCGTGTCACCTGCGCGCATCCCGAGGCGGCGGCGGCGAGTCCCGGCCAAGTGGGATCCGCGCGCGGCTAGGTGCGTAGCTGGTGGGGCGGGCGGCCCGAGGGGGGCGCGCCTCCGGCGCCTGGGGCTTTGCGGGCCGCGAGTCCCCGAGGCCCCGCGGGGTCGTCTGCCCTCCCTCCTCCCTCCTCCCTCCCCGCCTCCCCGGGGACCGCGGCCTGGCGCGGGAAGGCGCGCGCGGCGACCCGGCCGGGGCAGCGCAGCGCAGGCCAGCGGAGCTTTCCCTGCGGGCTACCCCGCGGCGGACGCGCCTCGCGGCACAGCCTGGCTCGAGGTGTGCGCGGCCGCGCGGGGATGGCGGCGCGGGATCGGCGGGGAGCGCGGGGCGCGGGCTGCCCCCTGGAGGGGGAGGCCTCGGTCCTCCATCCCTGCGGCCTCCGCGGCCCACCCTCCGCCGCCGACCCTAGTCGGGGGCGGTTTGCGCAGGAGCGCGGCGGGGTCAGCCCGCTGCCCCGGGTCCGGCCCGGTTCGTCCTCGGGGTGGGTGTGTGGGGGGG
>JADRCD010201573.1:0-40838 GCA_019843815.1 Montemys delectorum
ACCCTCTGACTGTTCCACATCCTATACCTCCTTTCTGCCCCCTGTGTCCCCGAATATGTCTCCACTCCCTACCCCACCAGACTTCTAAACTCCCTGGGGCCTTCTAACTCTTGAGAGTTAGGTGCCTCTTCTCTAAACCCAGACCGGCAGTTCTCTGCTGTTTATATATTGGGGGACTCATATCAGCTGGTGTGTGCTGTCCAGTTTGTAGTCCAGTGTTTGAGAGATCTGGGGGTCCATGTTAATTGAGATTGCTTGTCTTTCTACAGAGCCCTCCTCCTCAGCTTCTTCCAGCATTTCCTTAATTCAATCACAGGGCCTGTAGCTTCTGTCCATTGATTGGGTGAAAATATATGCATCTGACACGTTCAGCTTCTTGTTGGGTCTTTTGGACAACAGTCATGATAAGGGACAAACAGTCCCTTTTTGTGAGTGCTCCATAGCCTCAGTAATAGTGTAACAGTGGCCTCCCCTTGAGCTGGATCCCACTTCGAGCCTGTCAATGGACCTTCTTTTCCTCAGGTTTCTCTCCATTTCCATATCTGCATTTCTTTCAGACAGGAACAATTATAGGTCAGAGCTTTGACTGTAGGATGGCAACCCTCTCCCTCACTTGATACTCTGATCTTCTGTTGGAGATGGGCTCCAAAAAATTCCCTCTCCCCATCTCCAAAGTTCTTCCCATCTCCCAGGTCACTGGTACATTCTAGAGGATCCCTCCAACCTCCTACCTCAGGAGGTTTCTTGTTTATAATCTGTCTGCTGGCCCTCAAAGCTTCAGTCCTTCCCCTCCCCCAACCCAATATCACATCATATTCCCTTTCCCCCAACCCCCAACCTCTTTCCCTCCCAGATCTCTCCCTCCTTCCCCATTTGTGATTACTTTCTTCTCCCACACAAGTGGGACTGAGGCGTCCTCACTTAGGCCCTTCAGCTTGTTGACATTTTTGAGTTCTGTAGACTATGTCTTGCGTATTCTGGACAGTGCACTTATTAGTGAGTATATACCATGCATGTCCTTTTGGGTCTGAGTTACCTCATTCAAGATGATAATTTCTAGTTTCATCCATTTGTCTGGAAAACTCAGGATGTCCTTATTCATAATAGCTGAGTAATATTCCATTGTGTAAATGAACCACATTTTCTGTATCCATTCTTCTGTCGTGGGACATCTGGGTTGTTTCTATCTTGTGGATATCACAAATAATGCTGCTATTAACATAGGGGAACATGTGACCCTGTGGCATGATGGGGCATTTTTGGGGTATATTCCTAAGAGTGGTATTGCTGGGTCTTCAGGTAGATCTATTTCCAACTTTCTGAGGAACCCCCAGATTGATTTCCAGAGTGGTTGTACCAGTTTGCAGTTCCACCAGCAGTGGAGGAGTGTTCCTCTTTCTCCACATCCTCACCAACATCTGCTGTCATCTGAGGTTTTGATCTTAGCCTTTCTGATTGCTGTAAGGTGGAATTTCAGGGTCATTTTGATTTGTACTTCTCTGATCACTAAGGACTTTGAACATTTTTTTAAGTGTTTCTCAGCCATTTGAAGTTCCTCTGTTGTAAATTCTCAGTTTTTTTGACTGGGTTGTTTGTTTTTTTAGTGGCTAGCATCTTAATCACATGAACATTTTTATATGTCCTTATTCTTTCATGTCTCACATCATAGCACCACCTTGGCTCTGTTTGCTGTAAAGCATGCCTTTCTTGATAAGAGCATTTGTAGCAAGAACTCAGGCAAATACTTTTTGTGGCAAACCAAGGAGAGTATTGAAGTAAAAGTTCCAGAGTCCTGTGAGGCATCACCAGGACCAGTTTTTATCTTCTGAAATGCTTGTTGAACTCTTCCTAATTGTCTGCATATAAATCATTCAGTTCTACTGAACAAGTATTTGGATTCTAAGTGTCAGAATATTGAATGCTAGGATCCATTTATAAGCAGAAGCATTTTTACTTCCTGAGTTCTCTGTGTCTTCATTTCATAGCATCACCACCTTTATATATGGGAGAAGGAGGCAGAATGATAAGAACACTCATAGCAGTGAATGAATAGTTGGCCTTAAGAACAGACCAGGCTTTCATCCATCTCTGCCTTTCTCTCCCTCATTTAATACAATACAATTGAGAAAGATGGTCTGCTTATACCTTGAACAATAAGTCAAGATTTTCCAAATGAATAGAGAAGGAATATTTCAGATAGAAAAATCAGTATGAAAGAAGCTGAGCTTTGTGGCTGTTGTGGAGTCTCTGGGGAATACTGTAAAGATGAGAGCTGAATGATCAGAAAGCAGAGTGAGGAGAAAGAAATCCTTAGATGTAGCAAGGGTCAGATATTGTACATCGGAGGCTTCATCCTATGATAGTATAAGCCTATGGAATTATTTTAGAAGCAGATAAGCTTATTTTTGGAACAATTTATTACCATTTCATTTTTTACACAGTGTGTTAGCATGACTGCTCTGTTGTGGAAAATATATAAATTAGCTGCAGTAGACCATTGTTAATTTTTATCAGGGAAAGTAATGGATGCTAGCAAGTTTTAGGTAATGGAGTTCTCTGTTTAATTTCGCTGTCTTTTGGCGTTAATGCATGACAGTATGTGGGAATGCTTTACTATGTTGTGATGAGGTATTATAGCAACATGATGATGTATCTTTTTTTTTAGACATTTTCTTTATTTACATGTAAATTTCTCCTGTCCCAGGTTCCCCTCCAAAAAACAAACAAACAAACAAACAAACAAACAAAAACGAGAAAAAAACCCTTTTGCCTCCCCCCTCCCCATGCCTGCTACCCCACCCTCTCCCACTTATTGGCCCTGGCATTCCCCTACACTGGGGCACAGAACCTTCACAAGGCCGAGGTCCTTTCCTCCTATAGATGAGCGAATTTGCGATCCTCTACTATACACATCTTAATAAATAGTATAGGATCTGGCAAGATGTCACAGTGGTAAATGTACCTTGTGATCCAAGCTTAATTCACAGAACACATGCATTTTTCCCTATTGCAACAAGGAAAGATGGTTTTCAATTGACATACTGACAAAATGTCTTTGTTCTTCTGTTTTCAGTCTAAATTCAATGTGAAGAAGTATATTTGGTGTATGTTAAGAGAAATAAACTGGAGTTTGTTGTTTGTTTTCTGCATTGAGAATCTATAATTATGGCATTAAAAGACAATAGATACACACCTTCCCAATACTAGGAAGTTTATAATGGGCATATACACATATATTTTATGGAATACATATATATATACATACATATGTATATATACATACACGTGTGTGTATGTATGCATATATATAGGCAAAATTTTCAAAAGATTTTAATCATGACACATTAGAAGTAATTGTGAAAAAGTAAGTTGTTTTGCATAATACACTAAATTAAAAGCTTGTTTAAAAGAGCAAGATGTAAGAAGGGAAAGAAGACTTGATCTTTTTTAACATCTTAGTGAGTCTCCAGATCTGAGAATTTTACCTAAGCCCATATTCATGAATTCATCTGTGAACACCCACACATGCTGTGTGCTGAACATGATGCTGTTTGCTGAGGCTAAAAGCAGGATCCTGGTCTGGTGGTGGAGATGAACATGCAATATGCACCAGTATAGGTTTATAAAAAGGATGGATTGTGGAGAATGGAAGCCAGCAAAGGAAGAGGAAACAGCTATCTTCAAAAGTTAACTTTTTTGAGTTCTATATGAAAATAAAATTGTATGGAATTTATCTTTCTGGACTTGGCTTACTTCATGCAGCCTGTTCAAGGGCAGTTAGGAATTGCCTTTGCTAAGAAACAAGTCTAAGAAAAAAAATAGGATTGATATGTTGGATGATTTTACATCATGCCAAGAGGATTGAATTTTCCAAACTTACACTTGTTTAAATTAATGATTATCTTTAATGATAGCTACTCAGCATGAATTTCCAAGTGCTGGAAAATTACATAGATATCAATAGTTATGTATACATGTATATGTATATATGTAATAAATGTTATGAGCACTCAATATAGTTAACTGTATTTATTTAAAATAGAAGGAAATGCTAATCGGAGTTAAGAAAACATAAAGGAGAATGCCATTTTCATGTTTATATTATTTGCTTTTAGCATATGATAGTTGATTGTAGCCTGACTTAACACTAGCTGTGTAGTGATTTGACTTCATTTCATCATTGAAAAGCATTCAAACTTTTCATAGAAATTCACTTTTTCTTTGTACTCATGTTTCAGCAGTTTGTATTGTGACAGTTAACTGATAAGGTCATTACCAACAGGGGCAATTAACACAGAGACACATGGCTTTGGATGGCAAGGCCTAAAAAGAAAGCCAATGGGTAAGTAGTTGTTAATTGCTTAAATGAGTTCTTTCTTGTCTTAAGCAGAAGATATGACAAGAGAAACAAAGTGCTCATAGTCATATTTAAAACATAGCAAGCACATGGTCCACATGGACCCTAGGACAGTGTAGGTGTGACTCAACACAAAATTGTAAATATGAAAACTCCTGAGTTTGGGGACTTTTGTAACTAGATTGCTGTTTTCTAGCATGACCTCTGCACATTAGGGTTTTGTTGAAATGTCAAAAGATTAGACGTGCCCTTAGATTATGTTAGACAGGTGCCAGTCATTCTCAAACATTCATACATTATAAGAATCTGTCTGCTTCTCAGAAAGTACAGTGATTTTGTAGTACAATAAGTCTGTCACATGATAGTTTCTGAAGAGTTATTCTTTCTCATATAATTTTACATAAATAGATACCCAAAGTTGGAAGTCCTATTGTGATAAATATATAAATTTCTAGTCACCTTTAACTGATATGTAAATACATAAATGTTTTTACATAATTTGTTTTCACTTTGCTGAATAATTTTTGCTGTTTCTCTCTCCATTCATTTCACATTCATATTCTCATAGAAAGATCAATATAGAAGGTATTAAAATGCCTTTTTCTACTTCTAAGTTATTGGCAGTTCTAAACATATATGGATGGTTATCACAGAGAATACGCAGATATGGTCTGGGTACCATTCATGCCTCAGGAAACTTGAACTCTAGTAGAGGAGATAATACAGCCAAAGTTAAAATATTGATATGTTATATCAAGAGAAAAATTGAATAGATATAATAGAGAAGGCATAAAAAGATGATCACCTCTGAGCTCAACTTAAATTGGATGGATGGAATTTACAGTCTTAGATAACAGAGGTAAATGGGCCATGTGAACCGTACAAAAAGAACAGAGAATCTGAGAGATGCTTCATCAGGAGTCTGCTTCCATGCAGAGTTTGAGCCATGAAAGACATATGTTGGGATAGGCTTCTACCTGCATACCACTGCATGTTCCTGCCACCCCCAATAAATAAATGTAATGAACATTTAAAAATAAAGGTAACTGATGAGAAAATATATTTGGGATATGAAACAAATTACTATATGGTACAGACCTATATTTTATGCTATCATCATAGTAATTCCAGTATAGATGGAAAGAATCAAATAAGTTGCAGTTGTATGTATAGTAATTCCCCACACAGATGGAAAGTATTGAATAAGCCACAGTTGTTTGCTTTCGGTTTCATTTCTTAGCACTGTATGAATGCAGTCGTTAAATTCAAGCACATTTTGGTCAGCGAAACTGGAGTGGGAATGACTAGGTCTGCCTCTTATATTATTTGGGGCAAATCCTGTAAGCGGTCTAAGACATAATTCCCTTAATGGGAATGATAGCATGTAGAACACACAAAAGAAGCTGTGTCAGGTCTAAATTAGATTAAGGTAGATAACCTGCTCCCTCCTTTGCTGATTCAGCAACCAGTCAACAAATAGCTGCTATTAAATTGGATACAGGTAATAGCAGATGTCTTCAATTTCTTTCTTATGTGCTACACTCTTTTTAATGAGACAAAAAACAGTTTCTGATTTAAGAATAAATACATTAGTTTGTTGATTGACAAATTATAACTTTGTATATTTAGGTGTTTCACCTAATTTTACATTATAGATAACAAAAACAACTAAGTTAATTATCACATTATTTCATCAACTAACTCAATTTCTGTGCTGAGAACACAATCTATGCCATTAGCAATTTTAATACAGGTAACACATAATTGTTAACTATGGCCACTGTATACAGTAGCAGGCCACTAAAATTTATTCCTCAAGGTTACTCTTTGTGCTTTTTCTTTCATTCTTTCTTTTTTTTTTTAACAACTTCTCCATTTCTCCTCTCCCATTTCACTCTAACCAACCCCTGGCTATTAGTTCTCTATTCTCTGTTACTATGAGATTAACATTTTTACATTCCACATACAGAAGAGATTGTCTACATTTTTCTTCCTGTAACTGACTTGTATTCCTAGTATTTGTTGTCCAAATTACAAATTACTATAAACGGTGGACTTTCTGTATTTATAAGTCTGCATAGCACTTTATTATGCACATATATCTTCTGAGACAGACACGGCTGCTTGCATATCTTGGCTATTGTTATTATTGCTTAGCCATAATAATGTTGAAATAAGTGAGAGTGGCGACATCTCTTCAATACACTCATTTCAAGGGTCATAAGGAGAAAACAAATTCCATCCAAATTTTGTCCTTTGTTTTTGTTCTTCTGATATGCTACATTTGAATATGCATTAAATTAGTAAAATATTTTGGTTTTTATTCTGTTTTTCATGATAGAGCCTTGCTTAAATAGCTCAAGATGGCTTACACTTCTTGATTCTCGGCTGACACTCCACAGACAGAGATTGCAGGCCTGCTCCATGACACCTGGCTGAAACGTGGTTCTGAGTGTTTATCATTTACATGCTCCATCCAAACTTTGAAATTATTTGTTTCATCCTCCACACTGTGTGTGACCTGTGAGCATGTATGTTTGTGTGTTTGATCAGCCATTAATTTCTCCTTCTTCCTCCCGATCTAGGTGTTACATGGTAGTATCCAAACTTGCACCTCTAGTTTCCTAATGTAGCATCTTGAAACTGTAATAAAAATTTTATTTATGGTGGATTGTATCTGGAGAATTGTCAAGCCATTACTTTAATCACTGTAGTGTAGGTAGGACAATGGATGGAGTGAAATTAAACACAAGAAAGATGATGTCAATGGTGCTCATCCTGAAACACTTAACTACTTAAGTACATGATTATTACCAAGCTATCTACCTGCTCATTCATGTGTTCATATTTAATGCTAGTAAAATGAGTCATTTCCTCATTATTCTTGGCTCACTTGCTGCTAAAGCTAAATATTCTATTTCAGCTTGAAATATTGCCTCTGAACAAACACGTTCATTGATAAAGTCAGTGTATCCAAAATAGATTATTGCTCCATTATATCCAAGTATGCCTATTAGTCTTGTCTTGGGAGCATGAATTTAAAAAGAAAAGACCTCAAGTACTCTATCTCAGGAGGTAAGAGTACCTAAGTGATGATTTTTTACATACTAGAAAGTTAATAAGAGTAGGAAGATTTTGTGCTGATAACATTTCAGTTTCTCATGCAATATATGTCATCCTCAGAAAATTTGACATAGTAGTAACTGAGGACCCAGCTATACCACTCCTGGTCATATACCCAGAACATGCTCCGTTATGTTCCCAGCAGCCTTATTTATAATAGCCAGAAGCCAGAAAGAACCCAGATGTCTCTCATCAGAGGAATGGATACAAAAAATGTGGCACATTTACATAATAGAGTACAACTCAGCTATTAAAAACAATGAATTTATGAAATTCTTAGGCAAATGGATGGAACTAGAAAATATCATCCTGAGTGAGGTAACCAAATCATGAAAGAAGACACATGGTATGCACTCACTGAGAAGTGGATATTAATCCAGAAGCTTAGAAAACCCAAGATACATTTCACAGACCACATGAAGCTCAAGAAGAAGGAAGACCAAAGTGTGTATACTTTGGTCCTTCTTAGAAAGAGGAACAAAATATCCATGGGAGGAGATACAGAGACAAAGTGTAGAGCAGAGACTGAAGGAAAGGCCATCCAGAGACTGCCCCACCTGGGGATCCATCTCATATACAATCACCAAACTCAGACACTATTGTGGATGCCAACAAGTACTTGCTGACAGGAGCTTGATAAAGCTGTCTCCTGAGAGGTTCTGCCAGTGCCATACAGAGGTGGATAGTCTCAGCCAAACATTGGACTGAGCACTGGGTCCTCAATAGAGGAACTAGAAAAAGGTCCCAAGGAGCTGAAAGCATTTGCAGCCCCATAGTAGGAACAATAATATGAACCAACCAGTACCCTCAGAGCTCCCAGGGACTAAACCACCAACCAAAGAGTACACATGGAAGGACCCATGGCTCCAGCCACATATGTAGCAGAGGATGGCCTCATAGGTCATTATTGGGAGGAAAGGCCTTTTGTCCTGTGGAGGCTTTATGCCCTAGTGTAGGGGAATGCTAGGACCAGGAACCGGGAGTGGGTGGGTTGGTGAGCAGGGGGAGTGGGGAGGGGGTAGGGATAGGTGGTTTTTGGAGGAGAAACCAGGAAAGGGGATAACATTTGAAATGTAAATAAAGAAAATATCTAATAAAAATAAAATAAAATAAAATAAAATAAAATAAAATAAAATTTAAGATCTTTGAAACTTGAGAAACCAAGTTACTAGTAACAACTACTAACATTTACTAAGCAAGTGCCTCATGCTTACGTTCTATATATAATCTTTAACCTGGTTAACAAAGGTGTAAGGAGAGGCCCTACAGATTTCAAAGAAATTTGATTTTGTGGAAATATATGCAGAAATACTTTAGAAAATATAAGCAGATGTGTTTGCTCTTGTATATCTCAAAGTCTAGCAGAGAAGGATTGAAGGTGAGAGTGGCTTCAAAATTTGAATAGTAAGTACATTGCCATGACCTGCAGAAATAACAAAGAGAGTCAGGGAGGATCATAAATAAAGCACTGTCTGAGAATACTGTTTTCAATATAATGGGATAGGATGAACATTCATCCTAGAAAGAGTAGAATTTGGTGGTATTAAATGACATAAAGATGTATATAAGCTAGAACTTACATCTGAATAGATTGCTATTGGTATATTTAGTGCCTTACTGTTGCCTTGATATGAAAATATCCTGGTATATGAGATAAATTGAGGGATGACATTGGTCTTTGTTGTATTCAGGCCAGAGTAGTAATAAGGCAACTGAAAGGGGGTCTCCACTAAGGCTTTTGTAAACTACTGATCCAGGCACTGGCCTATGAAATTCTGTTCTTTGTTGAATTTTCTTGAAGATGTTGCTTCTGACTGCTGGATTAGTGTATTATCTGAAGTGGAAAATATGATTTATAACTCTCTGTATTGCTTCTTTGTAAAAGACCAGTTGCAGACTTGAAAAGAATAAAGCTGAAGTGCCTCTACCTCTTGCCCTACATGTAGACTTGAATTGTGTTATTTTTGAATGCCAGGCTGTTAAAAAATGGAGGTTACTTTAAGGACACTCATGTAGCCTCCTGTTCATGAGAAATACTCATTCAGACGTTTCTAAGGCTGGGAATATTGCCAAATATCTAGGCAAAATGGAGACCCTAGACCCAGATGTACTGTTTCAGCAGAGGGCTGGTAGAAGGAAGAATAGCAGCAATTAATGGGAGATGAATTTTGTCAAAGTGTATAATATACTTTAATAATAATGACTTTATAAAGCTTATTACTTTGTGCAATTATTACACTCATACACAAACATGCACACACATATGTACACTACATATATGTGTGTATGTGTATATATGAAGGAAAAGTTTATGTATATGTATATAAAATATACTAAATTAATATATACACACTATATATATACACGTATATGGTTATGAAGGAAAAGTTTATGTATATGTATATACACATACTACACACACACACACACACACACACACACATATATATATATGTATATATTCACACAGTCATACACACACATAGATATGTATATGAAGGTAAAGTTTATAAAAGAAGAAGGATATGGTGATGCCTGTGGTTACTCACCTGGAAACCAAGGTGAGGAACCTCAGAGGATAGTAACACGTCTGCTCATGCCACCTTGGTTTTGGACTTCAATACTCTAGAAAATGGGAGAAAAGGGGAGATATTTCTCCCCTTTAAGTCACCAGCCTGTGGTATTTTGTCACGGCAGTCTGTGATAATTATTCTGGATTGTTAGGGTTACTGGAGACTAAAATGTCTCACCTAGGAGACTAAAATGTCTCACTCTATTTCTATGAAGACATTTTTCAGAGATGATTGGCAAGGTGAACAGTAACTCAAGAGAAGACTCTGCCTCAATGAAGGTGGTGCTATCCAGTAGACTGCAGGATCAGGAGGAACAAAAGGAGAGGTGGGTCACCAGGTCTCTAGTGTTCTTAACTTTTGCCCTCTGTTTCCTGGGCACCATGATGGGAACCATTCCTTCCATCATTCTCCCATTGAAGGACCTTCTGTCTTGCCTCAGGTTCAGTGCATTGGAGCATAACACGAGGGATTAAAACTGTGAGCCTGGTGGTGGTGGTGCACACACCTTTAATACCAGCACTTGGGAGGCAGAGGCAGGCAGATTTCTGAGTTCGAGGCCAGCCTGGTCTAAAGAGTGAGTTCCAGGACAGCCAGGGATACACAGAGAAACCCTGTCTCAAACAAACAAACAAACAATAAAAAACAGAAACAAACAAACAAACAATCAAACAAAAAAACCTGTGAGCCAAAGCAGCCACAAACCTCTGGCAAATCCAGACCAGCTGTTTTCTTTCCTGTTGTAAAATAGTATATGCTGTCTTTATTTTTGATGATATGATCTAGACATTTCCTCCTAATATTTGTTTTTTTTCCTTTTTTTGTTTTTTTTCTTAGATATTTTCTTTATGTATGTCATATGATTTCTCCTTTCCCAGTTTCCACTCCAAAAAAACCCCCAAAAAACAACAAGAACAAACCCATTCCCTCCCCCTCCCCCTGCTTGCCACTCCACCCTCTCCCACTTACTGGCCCTGGCATTCCCCTACACTGGGGCACAGAACCTTCACAGGGCCAAGGGCCTCTCCTCCCATTGATGACTGACTTGGCCATCCTCTACCATACACATGCTGCTGGAGCAATCAGTCCCATTTCTTGGTTAGTGGTTTAGTCCTTGGGAGCTCTGAGGGTACTAGTTATTTCATATTGTTGTTTGTCCTAAGGGGCTGCAAACCCTTCAGCTCCTTCGATCCTTTCTCTAACTCCTTCACTGGAGACCCTGTACTCAGTTCAATGGATGGCTGTGAGACTCTACTTCTGTATTAGTCAGGTACTGTCAGAGCCTCTCAGAAGAAAGCTATATCAGGCTGGAGTGCCCTTCCTTCAGTCTCTGCTACATAGTTAGTCTCTGCAACTCCTTCCATGGCTATTTTGTTCCCCCTTTTAAGAAGGAATGAATTGTCCACATTTTGGTCTTCCTTCTTCTTAAGTTTCTTGTGGTTTGTGGGTCGTTCTTCCTGTATTCCAAACTTCTGGGCTAATAATCACTTATCAGAGAGTGCATACAATGTGTGTTCTTTTGTGATTGGGTTACCTCACTCAGGATGATATTCTCCAGATCCATCCATTTCCATAAGAATTTCATAAATTCATTGTTTTTTACTAGCTGAGTAGTACTTCATTGTGTAGATGTACCACAATTTCTGCATCCATTCCTTTGTTGAGGGACATCTGGGTTGTTTCCAGTTTCTGGCTACTATAAATAAGGCTGCTATGAACATGGTGGAGCATGTACCCTTATTACATGTTGGGGCATCTTCTGGGTATGTGCCCAGGAGTGATATAGCTGGGTCTTTGGTAGAACCAATTTCTGGAGGAACCACCAAACTGATTTCCAGAGTGGTTGTACCAGCTTGCAATCTCACCAGCAATGAAGGAGTGTTCCCCTTTCTCCATAACCTCTCTGGCATCTGCTGTCACCTGAGTTCTTTATCCTAGCCATTCTGACTGGTATGAGGTGGAATCTCAGGTTTTGATTTGCATTTCCCTGATGACTAAGTATGTTGAACATTTCTGTTCCATTGATCTACCTGCATGTCACTGTACCAATACCATGCAGTTTTTATCACAATTGCTCTGTAGTACAGCTTAAGGTCCAGGATTTGATAGCTCTGCTTAAGAGCAAGAGCTATTCATCTTCACTCCCATAGTGCCCACAACATTATTTGGGTTGAACTAAGGGCTCCATCTTATATAAATTAAGATATAAAAGGAATGAGATCTTTGCATGTAAATATATTTCTCTCACAAATTATTCATATGCCTTTAATATCAAAGCTTTATAAAATTAGCTACTTTTCATAAGAAATAGCATTCTTAGAATGAGCTTATTCTCTTTTTTATTAAACTAATAATATTTATTTTAAAAGATACAACTCAGTATTGACATTTTTAAGTCATTAAAATAATTTATAATAGTTAAATGTCTATTAAATATAGGTGATATCTTCTGAAGCTAAAATTAATAAGCTCTCAACCAGTTTTTAAAATCTATTTGGAACATTGAACATGATACAAGTAGATAAACATCTCTTATGAAGTCTGCTATGAAAGGAAAATGTGACAAGTTCCTGATTAGATAGAAACCATTCCATCTCCAAGGGAGAATACACAGCAAAACTGTGTAGAATGAATTGGGTAGAGTTCCTTCTGTTTCTATTTTGTGGAATATTTTGAAGAGTATTGGTATTATGTCTTCTTTGAAGGTCTGATAGAATTCTGCACTAAATCCATCTGGTCTTGGGCTTTTTGTTTGTTTGTTTGTTTGTTTGGAAGAATTTAGTAACTGCTTCTATTTCTTTAAGGGTTGTGGGACTGTTTTGATGGATTATCTGATCCTGATTTAATTCTGGTATTTGGTATCTGTCTAGAAAATAGTCCAACTCATCCAGATTTTCCAGTTTTGTTGAGTATAGGCTTTTGTAGTAGGATCTGATGATTTTTTGAAATTCCTTGGTTTCTTTCATTTCTTCTTTTCTTTTCTTTTCTTTTCTTTCCTTCTTTCTTTTTTTTTGTTTTGTTTTTTGTTTTTTGTTTTTTCTTTTTGAGACAGGGTTTCTCTATATAACCCCGGCTGTCCTGGAACTCACTCTGTAGACCAGGCTGGCCTTGAACTCAGAAATCCACCTGCCTTTGCCTCTCAAGTGCTGGGATTAAAGGCATGCATCACCACCGCCCAGCTCCCTTTTCATTTCTGACTTTGTTAGTTTAGATACTGTTTCTGTGCCCTCTGGTTAGTCTGGCTTAGGGTTTATCTCTCTTGTTGGTTTTCTAAAAGAACCAGCTCCTGGTTTTGTTGATTCTGTGTATAGTTCTTTTTGTTCCTACTTGGTTGATTTCAGCCCTGAATTTGATTATTTCCTGCTGCCTACTCCCCTTTGGTGTATTTGGTTCTTTTTGTTCTAGCGCTTTTAGGTGTGCTGTTAAGCTGCTAGTGTATCCTCTCTCCATATTCTTTTTGGAGGTATTCAAAGTTGAGTGTTGAGTTTTCCTCTTAGCACTGCTTTCATTGTGTCCCATTAGTTTGGATATGTTGTGCCTTCATTTTCATTAAATTCTACAAAGTCTTTGATTCTTTCTTTATTTCTTGCTTGACTAAGTTATCATTGAGTCGAGAGTTGTTCATCCTCTATATATATGTTGGCTTTTTGTTATTTTTGTTGCTATTGAAGACCAGCCTTAGTCCATGGTGATCTGATACAATGCATGGGATTTTTTCAATCTTCTTGTATTTGTTAAGTCCTGTTTTGTGACCGATTCTATACTCAGTTTTGAGAAGGTACCAGGAGGTGCTGAGAAGACGGTATATTCTTTTATTTTGGGATGAAATATTCTATAGCTATCTGTTAAGTCCATAACTTCTGTTAGTTTCAATGTGTCTCTGTTTAATTTGTGTTTCCATGATCTGTCCATTTATGAGAGTGGTGTGTATGTATATAATCTAACACTATAATTGTGTGAGGTGCAATGTGTGCTTTGAGCTTTACAATGTTGTATTTTATATACCTTTTAGAGTAAAAGCTGCAAGCACTAGTAAGGTATCATTCATTCTATGGTGAATTTCAGGGGACTGATATACATGTTATTTCTAGCTATGGCAGGCTCTACTCATAGTGTTCCACTTGATATATTTTATAGCATCCATTTCACGTTATTTTTAATTTCCTGGCCCTTTTTCCTACTCAGTGGTTCTCTTTTTAGCTAAGTCATTTGAGGGCTAGAAATCATGCTTGGATCCCTGTGGAACTCTCTCTACTGTCACAGGTACACTCAAAATACTCCTCGAGCATTACCTCCAGATGTACTTGATGGGGAGAAATGCTACTTCTTCTAGGATGAGTGTAGAGCTGTGACACACACCTCCCTTAATATCCCTTCAGCATCAGGGCTCAGTTTTTAGATCAAAACCATAGCCACCATTATTTTAATTTCATATATCTCTCACTTAATAACTAACTTCCCCCTTTCTTTTGAATATTTGCACATATACACACACTATATGTGAACACACATATATTTGTTAAAGATAACTAATAGTAAAATTATGATTCTCAAGGAGTTTACTGAAATGAATTGGATGCAGAAAACAAGGAGATGCCAGTCATTAAAGATGGTTTTTTTTGGGGGGGGGGAAGATATTTTAAAGGTGCAAGGTGACCTGGTACATTTTGAATACCTGGAGACTATAGAGTGAATGAATCATGAGATCATTTAAGTAGACAAGAATATTTTATAAAACTCATAGCATAAGCTGGAGAGATGATCAGGCTAGTTATTTTTAGAAGGACCTATGACACTAATAGAGCTATTCATGTAAGAATTAGAAAGCTTTTCATGCAAAAATAAACTAAAAGTGGAGTAACTGGACTCAATGTGTTCATTCTATCAAGAGTTTAAAGAATTGAGTTATGAGATTATATAGAAACTTATTGGGAACTGCGTAGTAGGGAACTACATACATTCATGTTCTCATATAATTCCTAATACCACCTTACAAAACGAGTTATATCATTATGTTTTATAGATGAGCCCCATGTAAGGCTATTCATTCCATCAGATACAGGTGGAATTTGGACCAAATATGTCTGGCTCATATTTATTGTTTCACATATTATTTTTTGAAGGACAAATAAAAGTTATCTTGAACAATCTGTAAAGACTAATAAAAGGAAAGGAGAGCCGTTCTTAGTGCTGGAAGTCAATAAATATATAAAATGATTAAATCACACAGTCTGTGAAAGAGCTAAGAAACAGCAAAGTGAAAAAGAAAGCTACATACTAATCACACTAGCAATAAAACTCTTACTCTTAAACTGATGTATCAAAGCCAAGATCAGGGCCTTGAACCAACCATATGGACCTTAGAAGATCGTTCAGCAAACTATGTCATGGAAATTCCACCATGGTTGAAGGCAAAAACACAGGGACAAGGGTCTTTCCTCTTCTGCCCACTACTAGCCATTTCTCTTGGATTCAAGTAAGTAAATAGTGTAAGTGTAGTTATTATTGCATTAGGGCAGTTGCTCTCAATGTGTGGATCATGACCTCTTTGGTGTTCTCATATCAGATATCCTGCATGTCAGATATTTACATTATGATTCACAAAAGTAGCAAAATTACAGTTAGGAAGTAGCAATGAAAATCACTTTATAGTTGGGGGTCACCACAACATGAGGAACTGTATTAAAGGGTCATAGCACTAGGAAGGTTGAGAACCGTTGTATGAGGGAATCACTATGAAGTCTGAAAATTATCATGAATGAGGGTTTTTCAGATGATGCAAGCTTAGAAAAACCCAAAGTCAATTGATTATTAGATATGGATGCAAGAGTTCAGTCATGAGATGAATTAAAACACAGTTCACTTTCATAATTGGCTCATGGTTTTCGTTCGTTTAAGAGTGTGTAGCTCTGGTGACTGGGAAGAGCTGTGGAAGAACACTGACCAGCATTGTCCTTTATGTAATACTAGTTCAGAGAGCCCTGGAGAGTGAGAAACAAAAACATGTCCAAGATTTTAGACTCTAAACATTTTTTATTTGAGATTTGTAATCAGGAAGCACTACAGGATGCTTAAGTTCTGCCTGCCACAAATTGATATTAACAAGGGAGCTGAGTACTCAAAAATGATTCACAAGGCTCATGCTGGCTTTTGGATGAAGTCCTTTAGCTCAGAAAGTGTGGATCTGACAGCCTCTTTTGCTTGAAGGCAGCATTTCTGTCTGACCTTAGGCAAGCAAGCAGCACTGGAGTCATATGGACCCATATGTTGTCAGGAAGCAGCCAAATTTCCTGTTCTCAAAAATGACTAACTGACCCCCTAGGCATCACTCTTAAAGGAAGATCACTCTTCAATATTTTGAATCTTATGCATGTGTGAAGAGATACCCTGAAGCATCAGTATTGCCGCTGGCCCAGAGATTATTGACAAAAGAGAATGGAAGGTGACTTGGAAGAATGCCTTTAATTTTTTTGGAAATCCTGCCAGGTTTCTGTTTTATGATGTGAATCTCAATTATTTGAAAAATTTAATGCATCTGATTGATGTATCTGTAAGTTACCAATGCAGGAGGACATATTGGAAAATAAAGGTAATAAATATTTAGGAAGGCAGATGAAATTTATTTCCAGTATTATCTAGGAGATTAAACTCTGCCTACTATAGTTTGTCCTCTCTCGGAGGTAAGGTTGCTTGGGTAACACCAAAACTTTTGGTCATTTAGTCATTGGAAAACTCTATACAGAACTGAGTCTAACCACTGATGATTCCAGATAAGACATATATCCATTCATCAATAATTTGCTCAGCATCTTATACTTACCAGGCTTAGACTGAACACTAAGAACTTGAACTTAAAAGTGACAAGTGCTATGTCTGAGCAACTCACAAAACATCAGAACTCCCAAAACTCAGGAATGTTTATAAGAAAGATAACCTGTCTGGAACTTGGGATTATACCCTCACCTACTACAAGCTAGCTGAGTAATCCCTTTCTTGGGCTCATGGTTTGTATATAGGAATAACAAGATTTGTGTAGATCCCAAAGGAAAGCAAAGAATTAATATACATCAAAGAAGCATAAAAAGATGAGGATGGTGGGAGACAGATTTAAAATCCTGCATCTTCTTCTTGTAGATATGCCATCCTATGAAAGTGTCAAAGTTCAACATGGAATCCTAATGAATTCTCTATATGAGCAAGATATCATTTCATAAAGTAGTAAGGGAAAAAATAACTGGAATTATTAAATTCCACTAAAAACACATACTGAACAAATGGTTATTATAAAACACCAGACTTTATACAGGGCTACTTACTAACTCCCATCGATAGCCATCAAAAATGGTCCTAAAACATAAAAGTGATCAATCCTATTTTACAGAAGAGAAAGTGGGCCAAGAGTGCCACTTCAAAGGACTCATTAAAGGTCACATAGCTTATGAATGATGGAGTTAGCATTTGAGGCCAGGTTATGTTCAAGTGACCTTCTTCACATCTGCTTCAATCTGAACACTCAGAGAAATATCTGAAGTTTGTGCTTAGAGTTGTGGAAGAGACAAATTAACAACTCACATATTCTGGGGCATTCTGTGTATTTCAGACACATTGTATACAATGGTGGTGAATTCAGAGTCAATTCCTAGATAATGAATACATAAAGGAAAGTCATATAAATGGAGCCAGGGCATTTGGATTTGATCTTATGAAACATTTTGTTTAAGAAAAGTAAAAACTATATAATAACTTAAATTTTCATTATTTTTAATGCTGTATATTTTTTGAGGACTGGTAAAAGCCTTAGATGTCATTGTTTAGCCTGTGGTACAAGAGGAATTATGATAAAAGGGGAGGTACCTGAGTATTCCAGGGAAAACAGAAGGATACAAACAGTCAATACTTCAGGTGAGTTATGTCTACTCCCTAGATTTGTGTTAGTACTTTTTGAAGTCCCCAATTTTGTAACTAATATAGAAAAAATATCCCATATTATGTCCATGCTGGGCTTGATATCTGATAACACATCCAAGAATTAACAAAACTTTATTTTCTGTAACATATTTATTTCCGAGACAATCTCCACATAAAACAAATCACTTAAAGGGTTAAGAAGCTGAAAGCCATGAACATGAAACCTGAATCAGACACTCAACACCTGAAATGAACAATACAATGATTTTTGTTTCCTACTTTGGGTGGTATAGCTGTGTTTTGAAACCTGACTTAGAATAACAAGTCAAAATTTGTAGCTGAGATACTTTGACACACAAGAACAAATGTTTTCTAGTACCAATGTCAGGCAACTGAGTCAGTCACAGCTTCGGCTCCAATTGTTAGAGGACCCACATGAAAACCAAGCTGCACATCTCCCACAAATGTGTAAGGGGACTAGGTCTACCCCTGCTTGGAGAAGAGGTAATGGGGCAGGCACTTGTAAGGGTGGGATTGGGAGGAAAGGAAAGGCATGGGGTGCACTACTGGGAAGTAAAGTGAATAAATAAATTAATTAATTTAAAAGTTTCCTTGTTCATATGAAAAACCAGCTATTTTCTCTCTGAGTTCAGCGAAAGGACATGTTAGCGCTGGGATTCATAGTGAAATTACTTCTGAACATCCTTCCTCTTTCCTTCAAAGCCTCTTTCTGGTTTAACTGGCTTTCTCTGTGCACCTGCAGGCATTGGCAGGATGCTACCAGCTGCATGTGCTTATCTGACAACTACAAACCCTTCAGTGCGTGGGCCCTTTGAAGGTTACTGAACCTTGTGCAGAATGTGTTCTGCACTTACCCCTCATTCCTTAGAGCCTTGCATTTTCAGCCACGGTCAACAAGGCAGTTGCTTTGTCTAGAATCTGTACTAGTTTTTGTAACTATTTGGTTGAAGTCAAACATTTGGCCCATAATTCTTAAGCTTTCCTATTATCATTTGTCTCTAAAGAAATAACAAACTTATAGGTTCGTACTGACAAAATTTAGCAAGGGCATATCTATGCTTGAGAGTCCCAACCCAAGCAATGTGGGAGACTAAGTCTGAAAGAATAAGCTTTAAGAAAACTAAGAAGAAATTGAAATGCATTTGCATTTGCATAGCTGGTTGAAACATTGAAATACATTTTAACAGGCTGGCTGCCCTTCTCTGTCTCCATAGCTTTTACACTCTGCTCTGCTTCATTCCCAAAGCTCTCGTTTGAGCCAGAAATGCTCCCCTCCTCCCTCTATCCAGGACAGCTTCTACTCATCCCTCACTTCTCAGCTTCTGGGTTGCTTAAATGTCCTCAGACACCCCACCACAAATTCCCTGAACTAATTTTGTCCTTAGCAGCTGTTTATCTCCGCATTGTAATGAAGAGAAAGCTGGGCTTTAGAAATTGGCACTGCTTGTTCACAGCTGAATGAATGGAGATCTGGTATTGAATTGTCATCCTTAAGATTCAAGCTTTCCTAGTGTCTTCTTTCTGTAATTCTGATCTAACTAGAGGGAGAGTAGAGATAAGAATGATAGAGCAGTTATCCAGCTGCCTGTGTCCACCAACTCCTGAGTAAAGGCTCCCCAGAGTCCTGATTAACATTAGATTGATGATAAGTCTGAGTGTAGGCTGAGGGTGCAGGACCTTGCCTCAAAGTTCTAGTCTTGGACTTGTTAGACAGGAGATTGATAGTCCTTTGATGGTGGAAAGTTGACAGATCTTTGGGAGTACTGTGCCTCTTGTTCTAGCTGACAGCCACATCGAATAGTTACCGTAGGATATAGGCCAGCCACAGAGGGATAGGTGGTTCCTACTCCAGGTGTGGTCTCTAGAACTATGCATATCCCCTCTGGTAGAAAACCAAACCTTCCTTATGTTTCTATTTTGTGAGATAGTACTCATATACCTCTTTTGTGAGCACTTCATCTAACCCTCATAAGAAAGCTCTGATGTCAGCATCCCAGCTTTTCAACAGACTCACCCAGGGATTAGGTTCCATTCAGAGAGTGACATAGTCCACAGGTGTCTGCACTGGTGCTGGAAACTCAGTCTTCTTATCTTACCCTGCTTCAGTCTGTTCTACACGGTGGCAAACTGTCTTGTGAGCAAAAGGAGAATTGCCTCATTCTTCTGTCTACTTGTTTGAAGAGAATCCTCTCATCAGCATGGTGTCTTCTGTGCATGGGGTACACCGACAAAACAGAACTTAAGAAAATTCTGATTTGACCGAACTCTGGGATCGGACATCCTCACTCCCTTTCAGCCTGTCTGCTCACAGGCTGTGTGATATGGACCATATTTCCTGATTGCTCTGTAATTTAGTGTCATTATCATCCTGATAAAGATAAGGATAATAGTAATCATATCCACCGCATGGTATGGTAGTCAGCATTTGTGAGTTAATTCCATAACTTGAAAAGAATGGTGTCTGGCAAACCTGAATAGTCAAATATTACTTTTTAATAGCAGTTGTACAACCACACTCACTTTCTTTTCTAGGTACGTGTTCATCTATTCAGCTCCATATATAGAATCTGTATTGTCAGGTATTCTGTGTCTTGATTGTGGATTTCTGACATTCCCCTTCATAATACAATATGGGAAACATTCTGGAACCTTCCAAATTTCTTCTGTATTGAGACAGGTGGATGAAGGCATGGTTTTTCTTTTGGAATCTCCTCCAATTTTAACTTTCTTCTCTTAGTTCATTTGATAAACAGAAATGATTGATATGCCACAATGTTGTGACTTACCACGATTTTGATGGTGAGGCAGGGCACGAAATGCTATCTTCCAGGCATGGCAAGGGCGTAGCACTCATCTTATGGCAGCTGCTGTTATCCATAAAGAGCTACTCAAGAGTGAGTTTGACTATTTAGTCCTAGATAAAAATTTCTGAGGCCAAAGCTACTTTTATTAGACCTATTGGTACCTGAGGGTTGATGTGGAAGGGAAGTCATTAGAAACTGGTCAGTTCTCCATGTTCCAGTCAATAGCACACACCCTTCCTCATCTGGTGACTCTGATTAAAACCTGTAGGTTCCAAACTGAAAATAAAACAATAAAAACACCGTGAAAGTGGAAGGAAGACTTGGTAGGATCAGAGAGCACGATAGGGGTGTGAGCAAGACAAGAGACGAGAAGGGGAGAAGCGAATGGATGCAACAAGAATGCCTTATTGTGCATGTAGTCAAAAATGAGTTTCCAATAATCAAGCCTATGGCTCTGAAAATATCCTTTGCCTACTATATACACTGTCTCTCAGCAAAGTTGTTTTATAATAGCCGTATGTATTAAATGTTCAGCAACTGAATCAGGCCTAAAGATCATCAAGGAAAAGAGTAGATTCTTTTTTTGCAACTCTTTTTTTTTTCCACACTGGACTATGCTTATCCCAGCAAGTGAGCAGCAGCAAGAATCACTGAGTCTAAATCTCAGCAGGGGCAAACTTTTAATTGCTTTGCCTGGCCAGGAGTCCAAGCCAGTGAAGTGGAGTGATTACTAACTGCAGATGGATTGTCTCATCTACAGATTCACACCTGCAGAGATCTAGGGCATTAATTGAACACATTTAAAGGTGATGGTTGAAAAAGCCAGCATACCCCCTTGTCTGTGTTCTGATGTTTTATTATGCCGTTAAGAGACCTTGGGGCCACTCACTGTGAACTCAAAGCTGTACCTTCAAGCAGTAAATTCTCTCTCCAGTGTATGCCAATGTATATTTTTCATTTTACATCATAAACCAACAGGGCTTCAAGTATCTGAGTGGATGTGGCTTGGTTATTCTGTGGCTTTCCTCAGGACACCCAAGAGTTTGGAACTCCAGTTTGTTACTCTAAATTTTCTGCTTCACAGTAGTTTTAAAGAATAAAAATGAGATGAAACACCTAATACAGAGATCAGTGTGTATTTTCTGGTTTACAGGAACAGTAGGTTATTGCCTTCCAATGTAATATTAAATGCATTTCTCAATTTGGCTTTTACGCTTAAGGAACTTTAAGGTTCTAGAAAATAATCAAAGCAAATAGAAATGAATTGATTCTGAAACACAGTAACAAATTTGCTCTCCTGGAGTTGTATGATTTGAGATGCAATTAAATTCTTATAGATACTTATGGATTTTGTTGGCAAATATATTGCAATGCCCTGACTAGAACTTGTGAGACACATTTATAATGATCAAAGGTATCTATCTATCTATCCATTGGAAGCATTTAGTGATGACAGAATATCTACTATTGTTCATGTAGTCAACTTAAATTGGTCATTTAAAAATTCACAGAATAAAGATGATGTCTAGAGCCATTAGAAGACAACAGAAGTAAAGCAAAAACATTACATCCAAGCATTGCTCTCCTAAGATACCTCGGGAGTCTAGCATCTGCTTCTACATCCTGGACAAACTAAGTCTATCCCAAGTCATAGGACTAGCAACGAAAGAAGCAGAAATCTACATCTGGCTCTAAAGCCGGTTTATTTTACCACCTATAAGCAGTATCTTTTGGTAAGTATTTAGCAAAGGGTTTAACCTGCACAATGCCATGCTCTCCAATTGAAATGATTTTGTGAATTCTAAGATCATCTTGAATAATAAGGAGTAGTGTGTCCCCTTTGAGGAACCAGGGGTATAGAGATAATCTTCTTTTAACCACCAGTTAGGGCAAAGACAATTTTCAGTAATCCCTTCATGGGTTAGAATCTGCGCATCAAGAAGCAAAGTTGTCAGAGGGTCAAAGTGACAGATAGAACTGGTGGAAACAGCTGATTGGAGTGTTCTTCACTGAGGAAGTTGGAGGAGGAGGAAAGAGGGTGACCATTGTTTGAACAGAGCCAGTGACCATATGTTGGAATCACAGATCAAAGGACAGAATAGAAGATGTTGCTGACATGCAAAACTAAACACTGGAAATGGCTTTTAAGACTGGCTATTTCTGAACTGATTCTTTAATTTTGATAGATGTTCATGTATAGAACATATAGCTTCGTGAGATATCTCAATGCTTCATTAAGACGGGAACTATCCATTTGAATTATTATATTAACATTCTTTAATTTATTTACATAAAAAACCACAAACCTAATTTTTTCATTGCCATACCTTTGTCATAAGAGCCTAAGATCTGTATTATAACTTCAGAGCTCCAATCCTGCTTCTATTACTTACTATATTTATAACTTTGTCTCAGTTTTATCATCTGTGAAATCAGGGTCCAATCACATATTCCCTCATGGACTAAATCTGAACAGTAAGTGACTTTAATATGTGATAAACACTTAGAATTGCCTGAGGCACAAAGCTAATTCTTCATACATACTATCTGTTATAGAAAGCACTTTGCCGTTTCAGCTTCGGGTTCTGTTCCTCGATTACAATGCTGGGAAGTCTTCCTGAGGTGACTCTTGCTCACAGGAATCACCGACTTCTCCCTTGCCATGTTTTCTTTCCTCCTGTTCTTGCCTGTAAACTTAAAGCAAATCAATGTGTTCATCTTTCTTGTTTTTTGGTAACTAAAACACCTAGAAAGTGAGAGGAACCACTCAGTTTTCCCCAGAAAAGGCCATTTGGAATTATCAGTTGCCCATATGCATGAACTTGACCAGATTCAGATACCAGTATCATCATCTTTAGACTTTGGAATTTATCACATAAGACTTCTTTCCTCTTGAATCAGTGCTTGAGAGAAAACCTTATTTCTAACCCCTTTATTTTATTTTCCAAAAAACAAATCTATTTACCATTATGCAATTGCTTTGGTACTTTTCTTCCTTGTAAATATGTGAAATCCATACTCTGCATGAGGTTAATGCATTTCTCTGCTTATTTTGGGAGCATGCTGTTTGTAACATCATTTTATGAAAATGCATTTTTATCTTAAACTTTTTAATGCATCTTCTCCTTCATTATTTCACTGTACATTGTCTTATGTAGAACTGAAAATTGATACAGTGTTATGTTCATGGTCCAATTTTTGAAAAATTAGAGGTTAAGAAAACTATGTCCCTAAGTCATGTGGGTTGCAGGAAAAGTGAAAGAATTAGAGAATCTTTTTTGTATATCTTGAATCTATCAGTATTCTAACACTGCTACCAAAGAGCATTCTGCTCTTTGTAACGCTGGAGTATAAATATGTATTCATAGTGACAGACTGGTTGTGCATTGTGTGATTGATGAGGAGGAGGAGGAGGAGGAAGAGGAAGAGGAGGAAAAGGAGGAGGAGAAGAAAGAGGAGGAAGAGGAGAAGGAATAGGACAAAAGTTACAATGTTTTCAATAGTAAACATACTTTGAACATCATCTTAAGAATATGTTTTAAAGACCTGGTTGTGGTGGTGCACACATTTAATTACAGCACTCAGGGTGGCAGAAGCATGTGGATTCAGTGAATTTGAGGACAGCCTAGTCTACAGAGAAAGTTCCAGGACAACCAAGGCCATATAAAGAAACCCTGTCTTGAAAATCAAACAAACAAACAAAAAACATGAACAAAACAAAATACGTGAGTTCTTAGGAAATTATAAACTATTTTATCCATGGACTGTACTGCCACTGGAGACTATGCTGAGGGTCCACGGTGTGTGCTGTTGCCAGAAACCATGTCTAAGCTCATGATCTGCTCTCGCTTAGGATAAAGGTCAAGGAGATTGCTTTTGCAGTGGTATGTATGTCGACAGACTCACAGTTGAGAAGGAGGAATATACAAGACTTCTATGACAATCCCTATCCCCTACCCTAGCCAAAAATAACAGCCTAGACAGAAAGCCATCGAAGAGCACTCTTAAATATGTGATAAGGATGCTGAAATGTGGCTCTCCACAATTCCTGACTTCTGGCAGGGTACGCATGGGGAGAAGTCCCAGGTGAGAAGTCATTAAAGTTTTTTTCTTTAAGGGAATTTTCTCACTGGGAGTTTGACCATGCTCCATTGAGTATATGGGCAACACAAATTGGACTAGTTTTTTCTTCTTCTTTTTTATGTGTGTGTAGGTGGACAGCGAGGTCACAAGGTTGGTGGGCAGACCTGGGAGGACTGAGAAGTGAGTGTGATTGGGCTGAATGATGTGAAATTCACATGTATTCAATTAAAAGTATCTTGTTAAAATATGATCTAAGTTAGGTTTCATATTTTTAATGAGAATTGACCTTATATTTACTCATGCATGTAGAAAATGAATTTCATATTACAGGAGAATTTATGAAGAGTCATACTTCCCACAAGTATCAGGAATATAATTAAGTTTTAGATTTGTCTAACTTAAATGTCTTGTTCTCAATCACATTTACCTATGCCTTCCTTAATAGTTATTAGATGAGAGACATGCATCCCTTCTTTGTGGAGTTGTGAAGTTACAGGCTCTTTATGCTGAAATCAGATAGAAATATTTGCTGCTCTTGTTGATGAATAAAATAGCACCCAAGAAGAACAAAAAAGAGGAAGAGGAGGAAGAGGAAGAAAAGGAGGAAAAGGAGGAGAAGGAGGAGAAAGAGGAGAGTGTTATTAGTTGATGTGTAATTCACAAACTCTTGGGACCTGAAGACAAACTATCCAGAGTCTAAGAGAAAAGAATAAAATCAACTACTATGCAATCCTGTGCTGACTATTACCATCTGGACATGAACAGAGAAAATTGTGGTTGGATGGAAGAGACTACTTTTCCAGAAAGGCTTTTGATGAATCCTCAGGGAGATAATTTATTATAAGTGAGATTTTGCAACTCATTAATTGCCTTAAAATTTAATGACATTCTGAGACATGAAGTTCCTTTTCCAGTCTCTAAAGCACCATGCTTTGCATGAATATTATCTTGATATTGTTTTTATGCAATTAAAGGTGGTAGACTTCTTAATGGTTAGACTGGAGTGTTTTTATAGAAATATTAGACAGTTGTCCTGTCATATTTTAATGATTCTAATCAGGGCTGCTTTCATGAAGAGATTTTAAAGTGATTCTACTTTCTAGCTAATAAGAAGTTTTTTGGTTTTTGTTCCTGTCACTAGATAAATATGGCCTTTTTTTAAAAAAAAATGTTGCTTAGTTTAATAATATTTTCTTTTTTTTTTCTACAAAGACCTCAACAATTTGGTTAGGAGCTCTCATCATTGTGAGTAATCTATTAGAGAGGTCCCAGGTGAGAAATCATTAAACTGCCCCCATTAAGAGGTATAAAAAAATACACAAATATTCTGAACTGTACTCTTCTTAAGGTGTTTTGATTGATGGATTTAATTCAAAACAAAGCTATAGTAGATTCATTGTCCCACACTTATCAATCTAACAAATGTCTTAAATAAATCACTAATTGCAACCCTTGGTATTATGTTTATGGTCTCTAGAAGCCCTTCATAAGCTAGCCAAATATGAATTGTCCATTTCTGTTTCCTGTCAATACCACTGTCTACCATTTGGCAAAGGCCACTTTCTGTGAAAGGATCTTTCCACATCTTGTTCCATCTGCTTGGAACCTCTGCCTCTCCTTTCCCTCCAATATTATTTTCTCCCATCCTCACAGCCTTAAGATTTTCAGACAACAAATTATGTTATAATTAACTAGTAATTTGCCAGTTTTAAATTATGACTATGAATCATAATTTATAGTGACTGCTAGAATTTAAGGCTAAGAATAGTCTTTGTTCTTCATGTCTGACTTTGCCACACGTTGGACATGTTTTCCTTTTATTCAGAGAAGTGAGCAGTTGAGTGGGAATATAAGATCCTGTGTCTTAAAATCTCCATTATATAATCTTTGGAAAGCCATTTGTTTGAGCTTAAAGTTTCCTATCTTTATAAACATTATAAACTCCTATTTTAAAAATCTATGCAAACACAGATTTATTTAAAGTCAAAGTAAATAGGAAAGAGTAACAACTGGGTACTTATGAGGATTGTATTCTTTAGTTTTTTAGTTTTTTCTTCAGAATTGTTTTCTGTATCTAGGGTTGTCTTTCATCTCTGGAAATAAATAGCTAATCCATCAACCAAGATTTCCTTATTAGTATGGCTTTCATAGGAATAATTTGTTCAGCTTCATACTTAGTTGTCATTTTACTTCTCTGAGATCTAGATCAATTGGCAATCAGGAAGCAGAACTAGCATGTTCCCCATGTTAATGCTAAAGGTGGGTTGGTCTGTATGATTTTTCAACCACCCCTATTATCATCCTATCGCTCTATGCAAACAGAGAAACTACTCAACCCAAAGGATAATACTCATCTTCAGAGCAGACAAACACACCCAAAAATGTACTAACTGAATGGAGAAGTGGGAAATGCAAAAGGCTGAATTCCCCCACAACAAAATTCATTTCAGTAATTTACTCCTGTCAATTGGAAAGACTTAGCCAGTGACTCAGATTCCAGTAACTCAATCTTCTGCTATACAAAGTAGTAAGCAATGGAACAATGTGCTAGGGCTCTCAGATTACAATGAAGGAACAATATCTTCTAATTCCAGATACATGGTGAATTTCATCTAATGTATAGGCAATTTCTACCAATAAATAAAGTGAACCCATGCCAGAAAGTTGGTACCATGGGAAGTAAGAGACCAAGTTAAAATTTTTTGTTACTTCAGTTTTTTTTAAATTTATTTTTTATTAGATATTTTCTTTATTTACATGTAAATTTCTCCTTTCCCAGTTTCCCCTCCAAAAAACAAACAAACAAACAAACAAACAAAACCAACAAGAACCAACCCCTTTTGCCTCCCCCCTCCCCATGCCTGCCACCCCACCCTCTCCCACTTATTGGCCCTGGCATTCCCCTACACTGGGACACAAAACCTTGACAAGGCCGAGGTCCTTTCCTCCTATTGATGATCGAATTTGCAATCCTCTACTATACACATGCTGCCAGAACATTCAGTCCCACCATGTATAGTCCTTGGTTGGTGGGTGGGTCCCTGGAAGCTCTGAGGGTACACTGAAGGAAGGACAAGCCAGCCTAAATATAGCTATCTCCTGAGAGGCTCTGACAATACCTGACTAATATAGATGTAGAGGCTCACAGCCATTCATTGAACTGAGTACACAATCCCCAATGAAGGAGTTAGAGAAAGGATCTATGGAGCTGAAGGGTTTGCAGCCCCTTAGGACGAACAACAATATGAACTACTTCAGTTTTTTTAATTGGACCAAAGATAAACAATTCCCATTCCTTAGAACATAGGGGATTTAATCCTAAATTCTGCTTATGGAATATTAGGCATTGTCTTACATGCTAAAGACATGTTAAAATCCCTGTGAAAAGATCTGGCCTTGGGGGCTTTTCCAGACTCTAAGAAACAAAATCTGTTCTTGCAACTATTACTGCTGCTACTTGTATTTTTCTTCCTAATTTTTTTGGGGGGTTTACCCCAAGAGGCTAATTTTCCTGACTCGTTTCATTAAAAGATGTAAAACTCAGGTGGTATTTCTGAGTCATTTGTCATTATATTGGAAGTTGATTGAGAGTTTGTCAATATATAATGGTCTGTTTATTTGAAATATACATACATATGCATGTATATATTCACATTTTGAGGTACTTATATGTATGAGTTATATATGTAATTGGAAATAGTACCAGGTATGTATTGATCTTATCATTCAGGGAGAAACAGTCAACATTCATGTTACAACTTTAGCCTCATAAAAGGAAAAGAGAAGAGAAGAGAAGAAAAGAGAAGAGGAGAGGAGAGGAGAGGAGAGGAGAGGAGAGGAGAGGAGAAGAGAAGAGAAGAGAAGAGAAGAGAAGAGAAGAGAAGAGAAGAGAAGAGAAGAGAAGAGACGAGACGAGACGAGACGAGACGAGAAGAGAAGAGAAGAGAAGAGAAGAGAGGGAGGGAGAGGGAGGGAGAGAGGGAGGGAGGGAGGGAGGGGAGGAAGGGAGAGAGAGAGAAAGAGAGAGAGGGAAAGAGAGAGAGGGAGAGAGAAAGGGAGAGAGAGAGTGGGGGAGAGAGAGACAGAGAGACAGAGAGAGACAGGGAGACAGAGAGAGACAGAGAAGAGAGAGAGAGAGAGAGAGAGAGAGAGAGAGAGAGAGAGAGAGAGAGAGAGAGAGAGAGGAATAATGGCAAACACTAAGCTGGTACTATAAGTTTCTTCCCAAAAGGAAGATCAATTTTCTCAACTGGCATTTTTAAAAATTGATTTTACATTCTTGCTTAGAAAGATTTAATCTAAAAGACAGTAGTTAGCCAAGGACTCTATATGTCGCTAATACTAATAGTCAGGTAATATATTAATTCATTCATCTGTTGAGAAGAATATGGCTAAGACCAGATCCTGGACAGAGGATCTGGAGGGTCCTCCTATATCATGGAGTTCTTTCCTAGTTGACAAGTTTATTTCAGACAAAATAAAGTAAATTTGCATATGAGAACAATAGAGGGAGATTGCCAAATAATATCCACTGAGTTTATATAGTAAGAGTTTAATTTTTATTCCTTTTGCAGAGACTCCATTAATTCAGTAGTTTCCCACATGATAAAGTTAGAGACAATGCAATTAATTTCAATTAGCTTTTAGAGGAAAGCTACTAATAAATAAATGGCTTACGTTAGATTGCTTCAGAAGCTAGTTGGTTGGGTGGAGCCAAAAGATGAATTTGTCAATAGCGATAAAATCTTTTTAAGAGAGTTAAGACATACACATACATACATATACAAGTAATATACCTACTTATTGGCATACTATTACATATTATATTTATGTAACATAACTCCTATAGTCAAAGGATAAGGAAATGAATAAGGAAATTCATGTTATTATTTTTCTTTTAATTTTTCTTAGTGAGCACCTATGGCCATTCAAATTTTCAGAGAGGTCTCAATGGTCAACAGTATCAATCATACTTGAAGTACAATGTGTTCTTATAAATGATTGTCCAATAAGATATGACCCTTTAGCCTAATATGAAGATAAAATTTGAATAGAAATTTAAAGTGATCTGTGAATCTGAAGTTAGCAGGATAGATCATTAATTATTATATTTGCTATTTTGTGTAATATGCCTGTCTTTATATACATATTTGCAACTATGTGTGTGTGTAAGTGTGTGTGTGTGTGTGTGTGTGTGTGTGTGTGTGCATGTGCGCATGCATGCGCATGTGTTTACGGAGGCCAGAGGCTGATATGAAGGGTCTTCTTTAGTTGAATTCACCTCATTCACTGAGGCAGTTTCTCTCAATGGAACCCAGAGCTTGTCATAGCTAGTCTAACTGGCCACCTTGTTCGAGAAAGGACACTGATTTTGAAGGAAGAAGAAACTACCAGTGTTTGTTACTTAGTGCAAATAAATAAGCTCAGTAAATATTGCTATTCGTTCATGTTGTGTTACATCATAATTCGTAGCCTGGAAGCAAAGTTTTGTCTTGATAATTTACTTAATTCTGGTCTTTGAATCAAAAAGACTGGCAAGTACAATCTCTTACTAGAAAATGATTTTGGATTATGTGTAGTTGCCAGTTGAGTTTACTGTTGAGCACAGTGAGTTGATTAAACACATTAATAGTAAATTCAGAGTCACCAATATGAGTCAGGTGTCACATTAAATAAAGGAAGTGAAGACTTCATCTTAGAGTAGGCTGGCCAAGAACAAATCCATATTTGAATTCTTCAGTCCACTCCCTGTTTCTACTCTTTTTGTAGCTTACATTTTCTGTTCTATCTATAGTCTGACCTTTGTATGAGTCTTAATCAATGTCTATACATATCTTAAATGATGTTTTATCTTTCTGGCACTTGGTCTGTGTTTCTAGCAAAGGGCCCTGTTCTGTCTTTTATTTAACAACGCAGAAGGCATTAGCTTTGATTGTAAAAGTTGATTACATGGGAAATCCAAAGCAAGAGTAAGATTTGCTGTTCCATTGTTCTCTTAAAGACAAGCTGAACAAACAAGTTGATTACACACTAGGTTAGCAGTCTTATGTCTCAAGTAACTTTAAGATATAGTATTTACTGGGTTATAAGGGTCAGTAAAATATCTAGTCTCTTCAAACGTAAGATAATTTGGTAAAAGGGCCTTGTGAAGGTTTTGTGCCCCAGAGTAGGGGAATGCCAGGGCCAATAAGTGGGAGAGGGTGGGGTGACAGGCAAGGGCAGGGGGGAGGCAAAAGGGGTTTGTTCTTGTTGTTTTTGTTTGTTTGTTTGTTTGTTTGTTTTGGAGGGGAACCTGGGAAAGGGAAAATTTACATGTAAATAAAGAAAATATCTAATAAAAAAAAAGTGCTTCATCTCATACAATATTTTAACAAGCAATTCAGTCCTCTTCATAATAATTCAGGAAGATGGAGAAGTTTAGAGGTGAGCTTGTCATTATATACCATTGGCTCTGTGGTCTACAACTGTCTTAACTCTCACTTCTAAGTCAACCTTCCTAAGAATTGGCCACAGAGAGCACATGTCTTAGGATACTACCCTAATCCTCATGGACTGTGCTTTTTACTCCAAGACACTAGATAATAGAAGTGATAATTTATGGTCTTGCCTCAGTCCAAATGCAGTTCACTCTCAAAGTGAGTGAAAATTGTTACTCATTTTTTTCTGAAGAGAGGAGACCCAACATTTTTGCTTGTATGTTGTCCTTTTTCCTGGTTCTCAAGTTGAAGGAAATACGTAGAATACTGAATATTTTACACTGAGTGATAGGCATGGAATCCTGGGAAAGAAAGTGCTATCAGAATTGTATTTTTAAACTACTGTAAAACTTTCTGTATAGGGAAAATACATGTAATTTTAAATGTTTTAATTTGCTCTTTTCCCTCTAGTCAATTAAAGTTTCTTAGAATGCACCCTGTAAAGTTGTCTGTTTTCCTTTTGTGGAATTATTTTTAAGGAATCCAGGACTTAGTATTTTCGCTTATGAATTTAGTGTTTTTACTTTTAGATGATGATGTCATAATTTATTGAACACTTGACACATGTAAAGTACTTATATTTGTAATACCTATAATCTTGCTAATCACTCTGCAGCCTATATCCTGATTTTCTACAAAGAAGCAATAACTCCTATCTGACAGGGTTAAAATCTGGGCCTCGTTTGAAATTCTTTATGTTTTTTCCTTAACATCATAGTATCTCTGCAAGATAATTAGAATAAATTTTGATTGCATATAATATAAACCACAAATAATAATGCTAAGAAATGTTTATTTATTTGTTTATTTATTTATTTATTTATTTATTGGTGTAAAAAATAGTGGAGCAAGGCTGCTATATAATTGTGATAGGCTTGATTTTCCTGTCATGTTTTACTGCCTTTGTCTGTGCTTTGTTTCTCCAACGTCATGACCAGGCACAAGATGGCTGCTAGAGAACCAGCTGTGTGAATTGCATTCTTGATGGTAGGGCCAAATTAGAGAGGAAGGAAAACATAATGCTTCTGACGGCTGTCTTGGATTTAAGGAGCATCTCTGGAAGCCCTGTCCATCATTTTCTACTCACATATTTCATGACTTATTTATGCTTATGATTATTGAAGAATTGCTGAGCAGAGTCTATGTTAGGCTGGGATAGTGCCTAACACATTGGATGTAGATATAGGTAGGATAAAGGAAACTAAACCCAGTTACTGCCTAAAGAACAATTAGGATGATTTACCCCAAACAACCCATTTATCCTTTAATGTTCAATTATTTACCAGGTTTTCCTGGGCTCAGTATCTCTCTCTTTCCCTCCTTCTGGTTTGTCCCTTGCCTGGTACATATTTCTGTTTAGTCTCCTTTTTCAAAACAGATATATTCCACATGCTCAATTCTGAGTCATCTTTTAGGTTTTGACTCATTGTTTTTCTCAGCTCTTCTGAAAGACAGAAATAGTTTAGGATCCCATGGGCTAACAGGTCATCTCCATTTAGTTCTGCCAAAGACATTTCTATACTGTTATGAATATTGCCATGAGTTGGCAATGTTTTGCCATCCTACCATCAATATTTAGAAGCTTCTATTAATATCAGCCACTAGGATTGGGGGTCAGGAGTGAAAGGATATGCTGACAGCTAACAGACATGTCTGGACATGGAATACTACTCATTCTTAACTCTGAGCAAGCACAGTAATATCAATATCCTCACTTCACAGATCTCTGTGGAGCCAGCTGCCTTACCTAGTTCTACAAATATCTTTCTAGTCTGTTCTAAGAGTAGCAGAGATTAATTTCAGAAGCCAATATTACAGCAAGAGGAGAGATAAGAAGCCAACACCAGTCACTAAGTATGTTAAAACTTGCCTGACTTATTGAGAGAAAAAATATTCATGTAACTTCAGAACTTTCTTTCCACTTTACCTTTATTTCAGTAGTGATTATATGCCACCAGAAAGCTCTATAACCTTAATTGGAGACTGTTATCTTGCTTATCAGTCTGTAGAACCTTTATAGAGTTGTAGTGTTCTGCTTTGTGGTCAAAAGTGGTGCTATCCTAAGTATACCGCTAAAGAGTATCAGAAAGAAGGATGGGAGGAAAGGAGTGGGATTTCTGTCTGATGAAACACTTGCCTTCTTTTATTTTTCATTAGATATTTTCTTTATTTACATTTCAAATGTGATCCCTTTTCTTGGTTTCCCTTCCAAAAACCCCCTATCCACTCCCTCTTCCCCCTGCTTACCAACCTACCCACTCCTGCTTTCCTGTCCTGGCATACCCCTACACTGGGGCATTGAGCCTTCACAGGGCCAAGGACCTCTCCTCCCATTGATGACCAACTAGGCCATTCTCTGCTACACATGAGGCTGGATCCATGAGTCCCTCCATGTTTACTCTTTGGTTGGTCCTTTAGTCTCTGGGAGCTTTGGGGAGTGGTCTAGTTGGTTGATATTGTTGTTTTTCCTATAGGATGGCAAACTCTTTCAGCTCCTTCAGCCCTTTCTCTAACTCCTCCATTGGGGACCCTGAGTTTAGTCCAATAGTTGGCTGTGATCATCCTCCTCTGTATTTGTCAGGCTCTAGCAGAACCTCTCAGAAGACAGCTATTATCAGGCTCCTGTCAGCATGCACTTCTTGGCATCCACAATAGTGTCTGGGTTTGGTGACTGTATATGGGATGGATTCCCAGGTGGGATAGTCACTGGATGTCCTTTCCTTCAGTCTGTGCTCCACATTTTGTTTCTGTATTTGCTGGAGTGAGTATTTTGTTCCACCTTCTAAGAAGGACTGAAGCATCCAACTTTGGTCTTCCTTCTTCTTGAGCTTCATGTGATCTGTGAATTGTATCTTGGGTATTCCAAGCTTTTGGGCTAATATCCACTTATCAGTGAGTGCATACCATGTGTGTTCTTTTGTGATTGGGTTACCTCACTCGGGATGAATTTTTTTTACTAGTTCCATCCATTTGCCTGCGAATTTCATGAAGCCATTATTATTATTATTTTTTAGATATTTTCTTTATTTACATGTAAATTTTCCCTTTCTCAGGTTCCCCTCCAAAAAACAAACAAACAAACAAAAACAACAAGAACAAACTCCTTTTGCCTCCCCCCTTCCCATGCCTGCCACCCCACCCTCTCCCACTTATTGTCCCTGGCATTCCCCTACACTAGGGCACAGAACCTTCACAAGGCTGAGGTCCTTTCCTCCTATTGATGATCGAATTTGCAATCCTCTACTATACACATGCCGCCAGAACATTCAGTCCCACCCTGTATAGTCCTTGTTTGGTGGTTGGGTCCCTGGGAGCTCTGAGGGTACTAGTTGGTAATTGTTGTTTGTCCTAAGGGGCTGTAAACCCTTCAGCTCCATAGAACCTTTCTCTAAGTCCTTCATTGGGGACCGTGTACTCAGTTCAATGAATGGCTGTGAGCCTCTATATCTGTATTAGTCAGGTATTGTCAGAGCCTCTCAGGAGATAGCTATATGCTTGTCCTTCCTTCAGTCTCTGCTCCATAGTTAATCTCTGCCACTCCTTCTGTGGGTGTTTGGTTCCCCTTTTATGAAGGAATGAAATGTCCACCTTTTGGTCTTCCTTCTTCTTAAGTTTCTTGTGGTTTGAAGCCATTATTTTTAATAGCTGAGTAGTACTCCATTGTGTAAATGTGCCACATTTTCTGTATCCATTCCTTTGTTGAAGGACATCTGGGTACTTTCCAGTTTCTGGCTATTATAAATAAGGTTGCTATGAACATAGTGGAGCATGTGTCCTTATTACATGATGGAGCATCTTTTGGTTATATGCCTAGAAGTGGTATTACTATGTCCTCAGGTAGTACTATGTTCAGATTTTCGAGTTTTGTTGAGTATAGGCTTTTGTAATAGGATCTGATGATTTTTTGAATTTCCTCAGTTTCTCTTGTTATATCTCCCTTTTCATTTCTGATTTTGTTAATTTGGATACTGTCTCTGTACACTCTGGTTAGTCTGGCTAAGGGTTTATCTATCTTGTTGATTTTCTCAAAGAACTAGCTCCTGGTTGTGTTGACTCGCTGTATAATTCTTTTTGGTTCTACTTGGTTGATTTCAGCACTGAGCTTGATTATTTCCTGCTGTTTACATCTACTCATCTTGTGTGCATTTGCTTCTAGAGGTTTCAGGTATGCCATCAAATTGGTAGTGTATGTTCTCTCTATTTCTTTTTTGAGGCACTTAGAGCTATGAGTTTTTCTCTTAACCCTGCTTTCATTGTGTCCATAAGATTTGATATGTTGTGCCTTTGTTTTCATTAAATTCAAAAAAGTCTTTAATTTCTTTCTTTATTTCTTCTTTGGCCAAGTTATCACTGAGTAGAGCATTGTTCAGCTTCCATGTATATGTGGAATGAAGAAGGATATTGTTTTCTGTATTCCCTAGCACTAACTGAAATAAAGGGAGACATGCTATGTTCATAGACATTTTTAAAGATAAACTTCTGGTACTATCAAAACTGTTACTTTGGCGTATTAATCCTGGAAACTTAATGAAAGTAAATGGCCACATTGCTGTGATGTTATAGATATTAATGTGTGATACGAATTTGTAAAGGTGAAGCCACATTCCTATTAGGGAGTCTACCTGTCCAGTACATGAGTGATGCTAAATGCCTGAAAGTTGTTTCCTTGACTACAATGGAGATTGCACTGGTATATAGCTGATGTTTTGGTTGGTGGCAGAGTTTGTAATGTACACATTTCTTTTGGTCAATAGTGATTTTAATATTCTTGGAATTATTATGTTATCAAAGGCAATGGACCCAGAATTAGAAATTGTGTATGCATCTGTTGGGCTATAATTACTACTTAGGGATGCTGTTACTTGTAGTAGACACATGGCAGTCTATTTTGAAGCTCTGCTCTTTGATGGCCTTATGTCCTGGGAAAGGCCACATTCACGGTACATCCCTGAAGTAACTCCTTTTCCGTAGCAAAAACATGACTTTCTTACTGAAATGTGAAAAGTAATTTGCATGACTCCCTCATGCCTAAGCCCAACATAGAAAGAAGAGAGCTCCTCTTCTCCCATCATGCAGGGCCTGTACTGATAATGCAGGTACCCTGATAAGGAGAGTGTGAGTGATAAAGGAACCCAAGAACCCGTGACATAAATGAAATCAAGAGCAAGGCTGTAACTAACAGTGACCATGCTACTTTACTTTCCAACTCATTCAAGGTAATGTCTTAACACCTTCAAATGGCATACAGGGTCTCCAAGGTCTGACTCCTACCTACCTTACTATCATATACTGTCTGCTCCAGAAAAGAAAACACCTTTGCAATTGTGACCATGAACCCTTTCTTGTTGAGCCTGTGTGGTCTTTGTATGTTGTTTTCTATATAGATACTTTGTGGATTGACTCAGTCTCTTTAATTCCTGATGCAGGCTTTGTCTTCATTTGAAAACCTTTCAATATTTTAAATATTAGTGTTAAACAATCTCATTCCCTTCCCAAGACATAGATCTTGTTGAGACACTTTTCAGCAACCTTGTAAACGCTTCTGGTTTTTCCCTCTGTAGGTGAGATCCTACTAATTATTAACATTACTGTTAGAGGAGTCTCAGTGACTTAATATAGACAGATTGTATCTCTGTTACACCATAGCCCATGTGGTGACTGAAGTAGTTAAAGAAATGACAGTTGGATCCCATTTAGTTGTAGATCCTTTCTCTTAAAGAATTCTAGCCATCTGAGCATATCTGAGTCCTCTGCTGTTTGTATCCAGCTGGGAGATGTGGCAAGAGATCACAAAGGGGGCCTTTAGGGAGGTATTTAAAAAACTGGACATAAAAACTTGACTAACTACAAGGGATGCTAGGAAACGAGGTCAAAATATGTGGTCATCAAGGAAAGCAAAAGTTTGGTGAGTGTATGTCACCTTATACTGTGGAGGCTCACACTTTGTTAGAATAAGTAAAGAAAAGCTCAATGAACTAGCAAGGACATCTTTAACAGTAGACTATCATTGGCAATATCCACCTTAGAAACCAATGACTGTTAATATACTCTCGATATCGTAACAGTTGGTGAGTGCAATCACTCCATGCCATTTTCTTGGCCTTGGCACCCACAATCTTCATTGATGGTAAATGTGTTTCTCACCCAGCTGATCTCTTCTTTGTACCTTCATTGCTACTTAAAACAAAATGAAAGAAAGAAAGAAAGAAAGAAAGAAAGAAAGAAAGAAAGAAAGAAAGGAAGGAAGAAAGAGAGAGAGAGAGAGAAAGAAAGATGGAAAGGAAGGAAGAAAGAGAGAGAGAGAGAGAGAGAGAGAGAGAGAGAGAGAGAGAGAGAGAGAGAGAGAAAGGTAGAAACAACCGAATGAACAAAAATAGACTCAAACTTCCACCTCAAGGCCTGAAGCATTGTTTCCCTTATTTGAATATCCCACAACTCACATATGACAGTCATATGCTTACCTTTCACCATGTTTAGCTTTTTTCTTAAGTTGTCCATAAACCTTTCTCTAGTGACCCATACTTCTTGGTCCTCTCCTTTTTTGTTTTGTTCTTCTCTATCAAAACTTCTCTATCTTCTTCTCCATCTTAGTCAAAGCAGGTCTACTGTCTGCTCTTACAGCTATGTACTAGTGAGATCAGAGAACTTGCTTATTTTCCTGTCCCTAGTACCTAGAACAGATCTACTCCATTGCCAGTTCTCAAGTCTGTTTTGAAATTATTGAATATCTCTTTTGAATTATTGAATGTTTTTACACAGTGTTTGTATCTTACTGGATAGAAAGTTGATGCCCTTTATATAATAAATGGAATGGCAAAAGAATTGCCAGACAAAGTTGACAACTGCATGTAGAAATAGGGGGGGGGGGGAAAGACAATGCTAACTTAGTAAATGATTTGATGCCCAGACTCAGATATAGAATGTTATCATCATGAAAGGTCACATTGTAAACTACCCAGTGATATTTCAAAAATATTTCAGTACTTCTTCCTATCATGCAAAAGCTTGATGGATGCAGCTTGGAGGAATCAAGTGTGGAACTAAGTAAAGGATAATGCATTATATGCAGTTTCAATTTTGTCTTATCAGGAAGGTCATTCATTGAAGGAGGCATTTTGATCACAGCAATTCTCTCCACAGGGATGCTATCTGGGAGCTGATCTCTTTCTGTTTGATTATTCATGGATACTTTTGGCATTCAGAGAGCATTTGATAAAACCTTCCTTTAAAACTCAGCTGCTTAAAGGCCGAAATAATTGTGCTTAAACATACAATTCCATAGAAATGGCCAGGAAAATCGATTCAGCAAAGCAGACAGTCAAGCCTGCTGAACTTAGATAGTGGTACCACCCATGCAACTACAGACCAGGGAAAGGACCTTTAGGAGAGGAAAATGGAGACTGAAGACAAAGGCACAAATACCTAGTGAAAGTACTCTCCTGAGTACACTCTAAAACCCTCCACAGGAAACAGGCACTTCATTTTTTATCTGGTACATTCAGAATGGATGGCTTGTCTACTCTCATTCAGCAGGGTCAGGGTAAGCTGGGATCCTGCCGATATCGGTACTATACAGAATCCCTATTATTTCTACTTTGCCCCCTGAAAGAAGAAGACTTTTATAACCAAAAGCTGCTCAATAATCACATAATACGTCTAAAATAATGTCTCAAATATTTTTGATTCCTAAACTAGTGTTTTCCCACCAGCTGTGTGTGTTTATGTATGCACGCGAGTGTGTGAAAAGGCAGAATTCTGTGGTTCTCTTATTATGCTGCACCCCTTCAACTTATTTTCTGACATTTATATAAAAATGATATAAATCACTTCTTCTGGTGTTTTTGGTTTAAAAAGTTGTTTGTGCTTGTTTCTAGTGCCATCTTGAAAGCAGGGCCTCACATGTGGTAGGCAAGCACTCTACTACTGAGCTATAACTCTAAGCTTTGTTTTATAGATTTTATTTGCTTAAAAAATATAGCCTAGCATCCCATCATTCGGAGGTAGAGGTAAGAGGGCTAGTAGTTCAAGGTCATCCTGAGACCCACAGTAAGTTTGGGGTCAGTCTGGTCCCCCAAAACTCTCTGAAAACAACAACAACAAAACAAAGAAAATAGCATAGACTCCCTTTTCTCTGTTACTGCTCTCCTATTGTTATTCATATTTACACTTGACTGTGAATAGGAGCTGGGCATTATGTCTGCATCTCTGTGCCACAGTTCTCTGTTTTCCTCCTCAGAAGAGATGCATTCCATTTTGTCTCTATCTAGAAACATCCTGAGACACTAAAGTTTCCATATCACCATGTTTCTTGCTTTCCTTCTAAGTTACAGTGGTATCATAGTTAGAAACACATTGGTATTTTCTCTTTAAGAAAATAAGTGAGTTGTGAATAAGATTACAAAACATTAAGGATTAACAGCAGTAATAAGTCATACTTACTGAGAGGCCAATATGTATATGAGTAACAAACATATTTCTTTTTAAAAACATGTACTAACTCATTTTTGTCATCATACAACATGTTAGACAAATGTTATTATTACCTTATTTCCCAGTAAAAAAAACTGATGCACAGAGAGACTGTGTAAAATGCCGGCTATTTTCAGTTAGTGGGTAACAGGGCAAAATATCTAACTCAGGCACTAGAATTCAACCTCCTAACTATCCACTGCTACTTCTTCAAAGTCTGAGTTCAGACGTGTTCATTGTTTTGGAATAGTCTATCATTACTGGTCCTTTCATGTAGAAACATATTCCAGAGCCAGGATAATGTCTAAACATGCTTCCTTTACTTCTGTGATATAAACCATGACTTAGGGTTAACAGGTAGTTGGGTGAGAGGGATGTTGGGAATATTGAGTCTTATAAAAATTATTTCTTGACTGGAGTGTCAGCAAAAGCAGGGAAACAGGTATGAGTACACCACTCAGACATTTTCTAGGTACCTTAACTTGGGCATAGTATCAAATGACTGGGGTCTGCATCTTCACTTGCAAAGTGGTGATGTTCCATATGGCTCCCTTTAGAGGCAACACAGCTGATGTACCTTTGTTAAAGTAGTCAGGTGATAACATATGACTAAAATAGTGGAATTCTCGTCAACAAACAAGTGGTGTAAGATGTTCCAGGATTGGAGATATGGTTCAGAGGGAGAGTAATTGCCTATCAAGTGTAAGGTCCAGGGTTTAATCCATTGTACATGGAGAAAAGAAAGTAAAATCTTTGAGCGTTACAGATTTTCTACTAGTTTTGGAGTGACTGGCCTAAACAAGCTGGGTTCTATTTCTAGAATTGAAAATAAAAACCAAACAAAAAATTCAAGCAAACAAATAAAAACAAAGAGGGCAAATTGTACCAAACTATAAAACTGAATTTTAAAAATAATACAACAGTGGGTAGGAGAATGTTTTTCTTTTTCTGTTTCTTCTTTTTATTTATTCTTCTCTCCAATATTCCATTTAGGCTGAAGTTTACCCTTCCTCCCCCCCTCCTTCTC